>VSMD01116020.1:0-78133 GCA_008750895.1 Mirza zaza | reverse complement strand
TTTCTGAGAGCTGAATAGTACTCCATGGTATACATATACCACATTTTATTAATCCATTCTTGGATTGATGGGCACTTGGGCTGTTTCCACAGCCTTGCGATTATGAATTGTGCTGCTATAAACATTTGAGTGCAGGTGTCTTTTTTGTAGAGGGTCATTGGATCTTTTGGGTAGATGCCCAGTAATGGGATTGCTGGATCAAATGGTAGATTCACTTGTATCGCTTTAAGGTATCTCCATATTGCTTTCCACAGAGGCTGAACTAGTTTGCAGTCCCACCAACAGTGTAGGAGTGTTCCTCTCTCTCCGCATCCAGGCCAGCATTTGTAATTTGGAGACTTTTTGATAAAGGCCATTCTCACTGGAGTTAAGCGATATCTCATTGTGGTTTTGATTTGCATTTCCCTGATGATTAGAGATGTTGAGCATTTTTTCATATGTTTGTTGGCCATTCTTCTGTCTTCTTTGGAAAAGTTTCTGTTCGAGTCCTTTGCCCACTTTTTAATAGGGTTCTTTGATTTTTTTCTTGCTGATTTTTGTGAGTTCTAAGTATATTCTTGATGATTGAGTACTTCTAGCCTCTAGAACTGACAATAAATTTATGACAATAAGTCTACGTTGTTTTAAGCTACACGATTTATGGCAGTTTGTAATGGTCTCCGTAGCAAACTTATACAGCCACATATATTACTATTATCTTGAAGAAACTGAGGCAGAGGTGTTATATACTTAATCTAATGGCGCATGGTCATATATATTAGTGCTGAGGTTAAACTCAACAATCTCACTCTACAGACTAAACTCTTTACAATGATGCAAAATTTGCCTTGTGAAGATGTTCCTGAAGTGTGACGAATTATCTTTTACCTCTGTATTTTTATCTAATGCATAGAAATTAATACTCTTCTTATAATAATGGAAATCTTTACAAAATACTTTATAAATTATAATTTGTAAATGTTGCATTTGAATTGATAGCTTAAGCTTTAAATATACTAAGAAATACACTTCTCAGCTTTTCAGAATGGTCACCCTACAGGCTATAATCCTTCATAAAAAATATAGTCTCCCTTCAAAATTAAAAAAAATATATATATATATAGATATACACACACACTATGAAAAGTTCAATATTTGAAATTTATAATAATCTTCATATGCATGATTTTTACATTTTATGAAATATCATAAGTAAATTTTCAGAAAAATTATTAAAGGTAGACTCTTCAGTCATTAATTAAATATAAGATACTCTTTTTTTTTTTTTTTTTTGAGACAAAGTCTCACTCTATTGCCCGTGCTAGAGTGAAGTGGCGTCAGCCTCGTTCACAGCAACCTCAAACTCCTGGGCTCAAGCAATCCTTCTGCCTCAGCCTCCTGGGTAGCAGGGACTACAGGCATGCGCCACCACGCCCAGCTAATTTTTTTCTATATGTATTTTTAGTTGTCTAGATAATTTCTTTCTATTTTTAGTAGAGATGGAGGTCTCACTTTTGCTCAGACTGGTTTCAAACTCCTGACCTCGAGCAATCCTCCCACCTCGGCCTCCCAGAGTGCTAGGATTACAGGCATGAGCCTCCGCGCCTAGCCCAGATACTCTTAATAACTTGAAAAGTTGGTCACTCTTCAATCAATGTATTTTGAAAGGTTTTTGACAAATTATGAATTTAGAAGAAAGCCATTGTTTAGCTTTTTATCCCCTAATCCAGTACAATCTTCCAACTGTTCTTTAATATGACATATAGAGATGTGATGTAGCAAATAAGTGTATTTTGTGATTTATTTTAGCTGTATTCTTATGTTTTTATGATTATTTAAATTTTAAACACAAAACGCTTATCTTTCCATAAATAATACTTGTAAGAGGGAGGATCTAAACTAAATTTATAAGTTTAAGGAAACATTGCAGTAATTGTGTGCAAAATTTGCTTGTTTTTAGAGCTGTCTTAATCCTTAATATCTCCTCATGGTGTAGTTCTGTGCTATAAATCTCAAAGATAATATTATATTAAATGTTGAGTGTTCCTTATAATTACTTGACTTTAAAAGTACTTCTTACTTAAAGAGTTTAAAAGTGATTTTAGTTAATACCAGCTAAGTCAGAGAAAGCAGCATTCTTATTTCAGTGACAAAATACAGGCATCCACAAAGAAAATTATTTCAGAGGTCAAAGAAGTTATCTAATCCCATCATCTCATGGTATAGAGGAGGAATCTGAGGCTCAAGAAAATGACATTTGCTAGCTAAATTCCTAGAATGAGTTAGTGGCACAGCTTAGAATAGCGACATACTGGTTTCTTGACTCTCATATTTATGCACTTTGCACTACTGCCTCTCATGACTTCAGTGTGTTGGAATATCATTTTTTAACATCCTCTTGTTCTATACCTTGTCAACTTTACCATGTACTCCTAATCATTTGAAGATGAGCCAATGTTTGGTATAGCTATTTACAAAGACTACTCATTTCTTAAACATCATTCCTGCATCTGCACTGGAATTTTATATTTTTTCTTGAGAATGCATTTTTTCTCAAATGATTAATTTACTGTTAAACAGGCAAAATCACCTTTCCTCTATTCCTATTTCTGTATCTGTTGCCCTCAAGATATCTTCCCTAATTAGTCAAATGGTAGTCACCTAATTAACTGAACTTTAATTTTGATCTGTCTGCTCACTACTTTCCTCTTGAGTGAAACAAGCCCTCAGGATATGAAAGCTTGTCATAATAGTTTCTGAATGTGAAGGGTTATAGTCCACATAATGCCTCAACATTTTATTTGTCATTCAGCCTTTTCCTTGCCTCTTGCTAAGAAAGTACTACTTGCCACAAGAGTGTGATATTTATCTGCCTTAACCTTTCTGACCCAAGCGAGCTCATCACTGACCAAACTAAATTACAGTCACAGTGTGCACACTTTCTCTGTTGAAGGAAAAAACAGATACTGTAATTGAAACAACGTCATACTAAATATATTTTTTTAAGAAATAAAGACAAAGGAGGAGTATATTTGGGCATCCCTCTTCCCACTTACTTTTTTCTTTTTAATGACTTAAGCACTATTGGACAAATATCTATAATGAGGGAAGAAAATTGTCTTGGGTTAGCTAGATTTGGATGGTTGGCCATAAAAATACAGTGATGGGACCACCTCAACTTCAATTATGCTGTTCACTGTCTGAATATATTTCCCAAAATTTTGTTTGAGAAGTGTGATCATATAGCTGTCAACTGAATGTTGGTAGTAGCACTGTAAAAACAAACTGAGTTTAAATAGATAACTATGTTCTTTTATAAATACCTGTTTTTTTTCCTTTCTTGCTACTCACATGCTTGGGTGAGTGGGTCCCTTATCTCTTTTCTCAGAAAATACCTGGAACCATCTAGGAGGGAGGAGACAACATATCTGAATAAATGTTCCTTAAAAACATGGTTCTTCTGTAGAATAATGCATTTTTTCCTAAGCAACATCTAATGTCACAGAGATTATCTTAGCAATTGACAGAAATTATATTATTTAATGTACATCAATGTGTAATTTGAGGAAAGTAATCATTGCAGGTCATATTACCCTTAAAACAGAATGATCATCAAGGAAAAGTAGTAGTTTACATCTTTTCATATCATGTTCTGCCAAATACTTAGTAACACAAGTAATTTTCAGCAATCTTAGGGCAATTCTCCTCCTGAATTTCAGAAAAAAAGTTTTCATGGAAAAGTACTGAATACCTATTAATATTCAGAAAACTCAATGGTTGATTAGCTGATCTGTCGCTATGATAATATTCTCCCATCATTAATATATTTGATGACTATTCTCCTAGGAAATAAAGAAAAATAGTTTTTGCCATTTAAGGCATTAGCTAATCATGTGATTAAAATGAAGGGCACCCCCCAACCCAACAGAGTCCAACTAACAATTTTTGTGAGTACATAAAGGTTGATCAAAAGAATCTCCACAATTGTTGCTGATACATTCCCTCCACAGCTGGCTAGAATTCGTAAGTTCGAGAAGACAAGACACTGAGACAGTTTTAACATTTATTCTTCAATTCAACTTACATACATAGTATGTATCACCCAATACATAGTCATGCAATATATTAAAAAATAAATCAGGAAATACAGGTAAGTAAATAAAATAAAAAAAAATCACTCTGAATCCAACCACTAAAAGTTAGTTTTGTGTGAACTTTTAGATTTTTCCCCTAATTTTAAAGAGATATATTATTGGCAGCGCAACACACTCTGTTCTGCAATCTACATTTGTTACTAAATATTTTTATTATTCTTTCTCTGTCAAGCAGAATATTCATTTAAATTTTCATTTTACAGGGCTACATATATTTGAATAGCTTTCATATTTCATAATTTTTATATGCAGACTTATCTGATTATATGAATTATTTCCAAATTTATACAACTACAAAAATATTTATAAATAGCCTACTTATGTGTGTGCATTTGCACACTCTACAGATTATTAGTATATGATGAATTTTAAAAACATAATTCTTTTAGATATTTATTTTTATATTACCTAGGAAAAAGTTATATCAACAGATACTTCCATAATATGAACATAAAAATAATATGCAATTTTCCATTTTTTAATTCTGTATTTTATTCTATACTCATTCAGATATTTCATATAGAGTATGTTATATACATTTTCCTTAAGTGGTCTACCACATATTCAACATGATTTACATAAAATTTCATCTTCAGCATATAGTACAGTATTTTTTGTATTTGGATATTTTCCTAGATTTTCTTTTTAAATTACTTATTGATATATTTTGGCATTATTACCTATTTTAACATACTGCTTTCGCAAATATCCAGATCTAAATAACCAGTTTATCTTTCAGCCATTTCAAGAACAAGGGTATTACAAGAGAAGTGTATATGTATTTCATACATTCTTCCTATTTTATCATTTAGAATATTCAAAAAGTTGTGTAAAAAAGTCTATATTTAATAAAATTAATAATCATTACTATTTTATCAAGAACAATTTTATTTTCCTGTTGAGTGCATGGCTTTGAAGAATACAGTGACCATTAATACAGTTTGGGCACCAGAGCCAAAATTTTTACCCTTCATTGTATTTGAACCATTGGAGAAAAATGTTAGCATTATGAAAATCATTTCTACTTTGGGTCTCCCCACCAAAGAAACCTGCTGTCACGTAAGTGTCAGCAAATCACAGCTTGTGTACTGCTGACCTAATGAGCATTATTTAGACATGTAGTTCATGTTGTCTATAGAATTATTCTTGCATCAAATATCTATTGAGCACTTTTATAATTTGTGAGGATATATCAATGAACAAAATAGTGAGTCAAACTCATTACTGTCTTTTAAAGGGTATGATGGTTATTCTGCTTCTGAAGCTTTAGAGTTTTGATATAAATAGTCATGGGACATAAAAATATTGAATAGAAGCTTATCAGGAATATTATAGATGTGATTCCTAATAAATTTATTTCTATGACCACTTCAATTTTAAGTGTGGCGCTAAAAAATTGGTAGTTGGTTCATTATGGATGCATTTTTCTGGAAGAATAAATATCTCTGTTATAAAATTTGTTTCAAGTCTCAATCCCACTCTCAAAATTATTCATTAACTATCTAGTAATATATAATAATCAATATAATAATCAAAAGTAGGTGCTGCCTACCTTTTAGAGAGCTAATATTAATGAAATTGTGTCAGTCAATAAAAACAAAGAGTGGCTTAATCAAATTTCCTAAAGGATCTGGTCTTAGTAAAATTCCCAGAAAATAAAGCTTAAATCAGTGGTTACAAATTCTTCTTATGATTTCCCAGTAAGTTCTCTCACAAAGTCCCACTAAAATACCTATTTGGCAGGAAAAAATAGAGCAAAAGTGAAAATCATATAATTAAATAATTGGAAACCAAGACTTATGACCGAACAATTCCTAGAATCTAAGAAGATTTTTTACTAAGTAAAAGCAATTGGAGACATATCAACAAACTTAACTGATGATTCATTGTTGTTATACTGTTTCATTAGAGAAGTGTGGTCCGCCCGGTATTAGCTTAGAAAACAAATCTTCCCAGCAAATTATTGCTTGCTGGTTTAGAGGTGCATTATTTTGCTAATCACAAAATCTTGGAAACCAGAAATAAAGTATACTTTGTATCTTTATCAATGTAAATTCAAAAAGTTTGTAAGACTATCTTTCTCATATTCCATTTCTCAGAATGCTGAGCAGAAACTGCTGGCTATAGTTTTCAGCTGGGAGTTACAGACCCATCACATAAGATTTATAGGTGGAAGCCAAATCAGAAGGAGCCATGGGACAATATATTTTCAAACTAAAATGTCTAAAAGGCAGTCCATACTGAAGCAAGAGCACCCAAGTCCAGGAAAGTTGTCCTGTGTAAAGGTACTAAAGACATCAAGATTTATGTTAAATTTGAGAGACATCCAGCCATCTCCGTCTGTAGATTAAAGAGCAGGATGCTACAAACACCAGATGAGTAGTGTGCATAGGAAAGTAATAGTCCTATATTTCCTCCTTGGCAAACACTGAGTCTTTTGGGGCATCTATTTTACCAAAGATAAATAAGCAGAAAAAATATAAAAAGTCTAAAATATGGACTATATTTTGAAAAATAAGAGAAAATATTATAGACTTGTGGGAAAAGCTGCCCCAAGTTAATCGACTAAAGGAAAAACATTTAGAAAGGTTAGATTTAAGTTCTTAATAACATACATGGAAATATCACCTCTATGAATTGAAAGTGAGAGGCCAAAAAGCAACATCTGGGAGAATGATAGCAGACCCAAGATGCATAGCATCCTATTGAGATAAAAGCACTCAAATGGAAGTGGAGAAACTAAAAGGTAATTGAAAAATAGCAAAATTATGAGCCATTCACTTTGGAGACCGGCAAAAAACACAATATTTCTCAGAACATGTTGAGAAGTCCTTCCAGAAGATCAAGTGTAAGGCCAGCAACAAAGACTTTCTAAGAATGAGATGGCTAGCATTGCAGATAAAATAGATACAAACTTATGAGTTTATTAACATAAAGGAAAGAAAGAATAATCAAACTTATAATAGAAAAAGGACAACTTCCTGATTGGACAAACTACCTGGATAGATATCCTCAAAGTGTTTACAAAATCTAGATAAAATTAGTGAAAAGAGAACCACAAATTATATTTTGAGGGACAGCAACAAAAGAAAAAAATAACCAACATATAGCCGCACAGAACTGCTTAGGTTTTGTAAGGTTACTTTCAAAATAAAACCTAAAAAATACATATCAGATTATCTTCAGGATTCATCTCTAAAAGACTAAATGTCAGGAAAGTGTTGATTGATATTTAGAGGTTCTGAAAATTTTATGTTAATTGTTTGTTACCCAATAATTCTGATTTTAGATACAATATTAAGTACACAGAATGATCTCAACTGCTTACTCAGTAATTACAGAAGAAAAAAGACTAAATTTGCCAATAAAAACCTATATCAAGAACAGGTTTTTCTTATTCTGGCCTAAGAATTTGACCTCTTTGCTTGCTGTGGCAAATATATTCCTGTTTCCAGATGGATGACTCAGAATCTGTAAGGCTGTTGATATTAAAATTTTATATTGTTTTACTGTCTGCATTTACTCTGATTCTGTTCTCCTCAAGCAAATTTTTGGTTGCAAATTAGCTGCCAAAGTAAGATACTTACAAAGAGAAAATGTTTAGCTGGAAACATTGTGTCCAGATTTCCTTTGAAGTCATAACTTTGCAGTTCTTGACTATGATATATAGCTTTACACCAATCTATTTTTTAAAAAGTGAATCCATCCCTAGGGGACAAAAAAATACTCTTAGTTTGTGGGAAAAGTCTCTGTCTAAAAGACTTAGGGCAAAACTTTGAACTGTGAAATATTTACTAATGGAAGTAAGGCCTCTGAGGATCTGACTAACTGGATTTTACCTTTCTTACTTAAAATTCTACTTTAGTTATTAGGTTACAAGCATCAGTTTATTGAATTTCATAGTAACATTAGGAGAAAATTCTACATTTTCTTTGTGTTTTGTGTGGGATAATTGAACCTCCAAAAACATAGGAAAAGTGACAGTGTTCATATTTTGCCTTCCTGAAAGCCTCCTTAATTAGCATATTCTATAGACATTTGTGCATTATGTAGACGATAGAAGTTCATTTTCATATAAATTCCACCACTACCTTTAAAATCCTGCTTTGGTAAATTGAAATTCATTGTGCTCATTTTAATTCCTGGCATTCACCTACAAAGCAAATAATATAAACATGTTATAAATGTTTAAAAAACATTATATCTTGAAGCAAATAATATGGAGGTTTCTGAAATTTGATGTGAAATGAAATGTCCATAAATCCTGCATTTTTCCAGCAATACTTTTATTATCCCAACTTCTCCTACATGAATTTTCAATGGATAAAATTGGAAATAATAAAAGTTACAGTTTTCTTACTAGTATCATCAGTGAAGCATCTATCATGTGTTAAAAAACATAAACTCAGATTTTTAAAGTGAGAAAGTATTGTTCATCTTAGCCATACAAAAGCAATGAAGAGGATATGATGGGAAAGCTTTTCTGAAAATGGCATTTTAAAAATGCCAATTCCTTGATCAGGGTTCCTAGTCTGGAAATGATACACTGTGGCTCTTGTATCTGCCTTCTGAATAATATCTCCTTTTTCAAGAAATATAGTCCTTATTTTCAGCTGAGTGACTTTCTTCTTTCCATTTTTCTTTTGTAAATCCTTGATGAATTTGTGCAAATCTAACGACAGGATTAGTGGAGGTTAGTTATCTTTTGGCTAGAGGTGTATACTATTAACATTCGTTGAATCACACATTGGAGGATGTGGCTACTAGAATCATTATATTTTATTTGGATAGAAGAATATAAAACTGAAATGGGATGCACAGAAGGAACAAATATTTTCTTAAATTGAAGCTTTGAATAAACCTAGGAAGTAAAACTTGCCATCATATCTCCTTACATGTCTGAAATAAGGAACTTTTTGAAGTGGGACTGCTCAAGTCAGGGAGAATTGTTCTGTCAAGGTGCTAGTTCTTTGGTGTGAGTTATATTTCTTTTATGTGGAGAAAAAGTTGGAATTGCTTCTTGTATTCATTTTCAAGGACTCCTTGGCAAAAGCCATAATGGACAATAAAATTACCCTTTTTCATCTTGAGACAAAACTGTGTGTATCAAATTATTATAGCTGCATAACTAATTATTCCAAAATTAGTGACATAAGATTGCAATAAACATTACTATCACTTCCAATTTTTGAGGGTCTGAAACATTTGGCTGGGCTGTTCTGGAACTGGGTCTCTCAGTTCAAACTGAGATTACTAACATGCATTATAGGGCTGCAGCCTTCTGAAGGATTGACTGGGGTTGGAAGATCCACTTCAAAGTTTGCTCACATACCTAGCTGGCAAATTGGTGTTGAGTATTGGTGAGAGGTTCTAGTTCCTTCCCAAGTGGGCATCTGAACAGGGCTGCTTCAACGTCTGTATGGTATATTGAATGGCTTCTCCCAAAGGTTGATAAAAGAGATGAAGGCAGAAGCTTCAATGTCTTTTTTTGACCTAGCCTCAGACGTCACACATCATCATGTCCACAATATCTAACTTGTCTAGAAATCAGCCTCATTCACTGTGGGAGTAAATTACACATACATGTAAATACAAGGAGATGAGAATCAATGAAGTCTGTCTTAAAGACTGGATAGCCCAGTCCATCTTTTGGCTTCTGGTGATTCATGCCTTTAAATTTGCTCCCTCATAAAGAATCTACTATTTCTTTCCCAAGGTTCTCCAAATTCTTTCATTTCCAGTATAAGCTCAAATGCAGGATCTTTTCTTTGAAATCAAGTTCAAGTATGGGTGAGATGTCTTGGGTGTGGTGCCTAGAATGCAGATCTTCTTGATCTGAGGACCTGTGAACTAAAGACACAGGTTCTTGCTCTCTGCCATCTCCATAAACCCAACAGACAATGGTGGCACAGGCATAGAATAACCGACATAGACCTTCATATTTATAATGGGGAAAAATGGGAGAGTCAAAGTAGTCCCTGTTCCATAACATTTCTGAAATCTAGAGTGGCACATGTTGCCAGTTCCTTGATTAAGGTGCAGAGTATAGAAATGGTATCCTGGCTCTCAGATCTGTCCTCTGAAATGTTGCCCATGCTGGCTTCTGAGTACGGACTTTCTTCAGTCTTTTTACTGCTTATAGAAGTTTTAATGCTCAGTAGATTTTTCATCTTATTCTGTCATTATCCCTTTCAGTTCAAGCTGTCAGTGTAGTACAGTTTTCTTAAAATACTTTTTGGATCTCCTAGGAATGGTACTGAGTTAACTTCACCAGACAAAACACATACCTGCAAATACTATGAGCTAAATCCTCCCCTATGTGTGCTTCTGCTTGGGCTGCTAAGCAACACTGCCTTGAATTCTTCGAAGATATTATTTAGTACATTAAATCTCTGAGGCACTGCCTGTCTCTGATATTTTAATAAAGCATTTTATTGACACACCGTTGGCTTTATCATTAGATCCTTGTGGAAGACAATTTTTCCATGGATGTGGGAAGAGTGGCTATAAATACAGATGAAGCTTCACTGGCTCGCCCAACTGCCATTCACCTGCTATGTGTCATGGTTCCTGATAGGCCACACACAGATACTGGTCTACAGCCCAGAGGTTGGGGACTGCAGTTTTAGTAGCTGTCCACATTCCTTGGGTTATAGCCACATCCCTCTGACCCCAGATCCGTGGAAAAATTGTCTTCCATGAAACTGGTCCCTGGTGACAGAAAGGTTGGGGACAACTGCTCTAAAATGTTAAAAAATGTAAGAAACAGATTTTCCTCTGCAGCCTTCAGAGAAACATGACTCTACCAACTCCTTGAATTTAGCCTTGTAAGACCCATTTTGGATTTCTGACATAATTTAAGATAATAAATTTGTGTTGCTTCAAGCCTCTAGGTTTGTAGTAATTTGTTACAACAGCAAGAGGAAACTAATTAAATTGCATTTTCCTGAATATGCCTTGGATTTAATCTTTGACCAGAAGACATTACTTAATTTTAACATATTTCACCACATGGGGAGGCTAAGAATTTTCAAATCCTGGAGTTCTTTTCTTTTTTTTATATTTAATGGTTCTTTCTTTCTTTAAAAAGAAAAAAAGTTTCTTGCATTTTACTATAAGAGTCAGGAGGAAACTAGGTGGCATTTCCCACACTCTGCCTGGAAATATCCTTGTCTAGATCACACAGTACATTAAGCATTTTATTTCCTTTCCAAATTGTAACAGACACAGTTTCTTTTACTATAAAGACTTCTGCTTTTTCATTTCCAGTGATTCAGAACTCACCCACTATCATATCCACGTCATCCTATTGGTCTCACAGAGCAATCCTATTCAGTATGAGAGGGGACTATACACCGATGTCATTTTGGAGAGCACCTGTGTCTTTGAGACCATCAGTTATATCAGCAATGACATTTCAAAAACTTGAGAGGACATAGTCAGAACGGTACTTTCCGAATCTATATTCTGTACTAATTTTTAACATAAGAGCCAGTATCTTCATATATTTGGGCTGCTATAACAGAATACTGTAGACTGGGTGGCTTATAAATGACAGAAATTTATTGCTCGTAGTTCTGGAGCCTAGAAAGTTCAAGATCAGGTGATAGAAGATTTGGTAGCTATGAAAGTCTGCTTCCCAATTCATAAACAGCCATCTTTTCACTGTGTCATCACATGGTAGAAGGGGCAATGTATCTCTCTGAGCCTTAATCTCATTCACAAGGATTTCACCTTTATGACCTAATCACCTCTCACTTTCAAATACCATCACATGAGGTATTAGGTTTCAACATATGAATTTTGGGGGCACATGAACTTTCAGTCTATAACAGATAGTATAGGTATTAAGTATGGATTTAAAGCAAGAGTTGCTCTTTGTTTTCCAATTACCACATAAGTCCTGACAATGTGTCATTCAGAGACCAGAATGCCCTTTTGCAAGAGAGATAATGTCATTGTGAAGGCAAATATTTTAAGATTATTTGGTAAGAACAAGACCATTTCAAGGATCTTTTCAAGAATAAAATGACATTGAGAATGGAGCTCTTAGGTTCTCAGCCTAAGTGTCCAAATGTCAGAGGCAATAATAAGTTTTTGCCTATGAAGACAACTGAAATCATGACATTACCACACTTATATAGCAAAGAGAGAATTTCCTTCCTTGTTAAATATAAATACTAATTATTGTGTTTGGGTTATTTCTGATACCAGAGTACTCTTTGGTTTACTACTAATATGTTGATTTTTAAAAAATTTTGTGTGATTTTATTTTTCTTCAGTGTTTATTGTTCTGTATTTCCATGATGCTATAAAAACCTTATCATTTACGTGATCACTGCTACCTGACACAATAATAGAACGTTTTATATGCATTTGAGGCAAATATTGAGAAAGTTTGCCATTTATTATGAATAATTACTGGATACTTATGTAAATACTTTTCTGAATGACAGGATAGTTTAAATTTTGTAAGGAACAGTTAGTTTCAAAAACAATGGAAAGAAATTTGTGTTATAGCTTCATATTTTGTAGAATCACTGAAATAATAATTCAAATTAATTATATATACAAGACAGTTTCAAAACTAAATTATTAGGATTTGAAAATAAAAATGCTATTCACAACTTTAAGCTAATTCATGTAATTGCTATGTTAGTTTTCTCATTACAGTGTATCAAATATTTTATTTACTTTTGTTCTATTTTGCTATAGTTAATGGAAATTTTATTTAGTTATTTAAATCATTTGCTTTCTTTAATATTATATTTAATTACATCTAAAATGCATTTTAAAGGTATGGCTAAATCATATTTTGATTTACATACTAATCATATTTACAGTATTTCTTAGTACAACATAATGTGCTATTCTGTAGAGCATCAACATAAAATTTTATTTTATTTTCAATTATGTGTGTGTGTTAGTGCTAGTGTATCGTTATAACAGTTCAGAAAAAATAAATAAATTCACATAATTAAATATATAATTTCAGCATAAAATAAAATTTTTACTAAAATGATAGATTTAAATTAGTATAAATCAAGATTCATAAAAATATTTTGTACTTTCATTATTTCTCCAGGAAAATTTCTACTGGTCTTTTATCTTGCTATGTTTCTCATATAATTCATCTCACCACTGATAGACTGTTTAAAAAAGACAACTTATAAATCACATTTTTCCCTCAAATTGGTCTTAATTGTACAGATATACAAAGTCGCATGATGTTTTGTTGATCATTCAAATGTATATGTATACGCAGCAAACACCTACCTGATATAATTTCCACATTTTCAAAAAGCCAACCTGCTACAAACAATCTCCCCTGCTAGGTTGACATGCTGTTCCCATTTCCTACTCTAATCATCATTCTTTAAAACATTATTTTGTCTCTGGATATGTGAAGTGTGCTATAAATACAACATTTAGATTGCTAGCACATTCAGCTATTAGCAACAACCAGTGCACATTCCTGAATTAGTTTGTCATGAACAGCCAGGGTCTGAATGATTGTAATACAGGCCAGGTAGAATGTCCTGTGCTATATATCGGATCTGGAGTATTGACCAAGACATGCCGACTTGCACAGACACCAGAAGAGGGAAAGCATACACACAAAAAGGTCAGGGTGCGGACACTGAGAACTTCAAGTTGGATCCAGGGATGCCAGAGGGGAGGTGAGAGGGCACTGAAAACAAACTTGGCCTATTTCAAAATTTTGCCTACAGCTGTAACACACCTCTGAAAATATCTCCATCACCGATTTGTGCCTGTCACACCTGTCATTTTGACACAATATTATAGTCTACATCTTTTTTACAGAGTGAAACCCACTTGCTACTAACTTCCCATTCCCATTCTTTTTAAAAATCTCCTTGTATTTCCTTCCTCATCTCTGATTTTGGCCTCTAATTTCCCCTTGTTGTCTCCTGTACTTAATTGCGTTAACATTTAACTTTATAATTGACTTCTATTCCTTTTCCAACTTAGTAGCTTTCATTGCTCCCTTGGGATTACTCACCTACAATTAAATATCTCTTGGCAGCTGTGATTTCTCCCCATTTGAAAAAAAAAATAAAGAAAAATTTAAAGGTAAATGTAAATGTATAAGACAAATACAAATAGCAATAATTAATTGGAAGAGCCACGTGATAGTTGGAGTCCATGAATAAAATAATTTAAGGTATGACTAAAATAACTAAACAGATTTGCATCATTTGTGTGTGGATATATTTATTTTGCAGCTAACCCAAATATGCTAATTCAAATATGAAAAATTACATCAGAATGAACCAACCATCTGATGATAACCTAAATCTGAGTTTCATTATATTGTAGCATGTTGTTCTAGTTCTGATCATTTTAGAATAAAGAAAAGTAAAATAAATCAAATTTATTGGTTTTCTAAAACTGTTTCCTCTGTTATATTTTTTTATTTAAAGAAATGTCAAGTAAATTTTTTATCTTTTTTCTTCTTTTTTTTATCAATTAGAATTAACTTTAAGCAGAATTCATAATGTATGGAAAGAACACCTCATAAGTTTCACCATTCACTCACAACAAAAAGCTATGAGCCACTCCAAATTTTTGCCCCTCCTTTCTGCATTCAACCCACTAGCAAGTTCTTTGGCATTGTTTCTGAAATATATTTTAAGTCTACCCATTTATATCCTTCGTCTCTTTTCTGAAGTACTACAGTAGTCTTTTAGTTTTTTCTTTGCTATTTTCATGCCTGCTGTTCCCGCCAACACCCTAATCCATCCAGGCGGTCCTAACATTTCTCTTGCAGTCTGGATAAGCCTATGAGCTATTTCCCAGAATAATTACTTTTAAAATAAAATATTTGGATTTACAGGAAAAATTATTATTTTCGAAGATCTCCTAAATTATTTCTGTGCAATGATTTACATTTGAGTAAATCAATTTATGTCACTATTCTTTTCAACAGAATCTCATTGAATTAATAGAAAAACTAAACTACTTATCATGACCAACAAGATCCAACTGACCTATCTCTCCAAGATACATCTGTCCCTTGCTTACAAGTCTCCAACTAAATATATTTCCTTTTCCTTCACTATCCAAACTCCTTCTTTCATTGTGGCCTTTTTTTTTTTTTTTTTGAGACAGAGTCTCACTTTATTGCCCAGGCTAGAGTGAGTGCCGTGGTGTCAGCCTAGCTCACAGCAACCTCAAATTCCTGGGCTCAAGCAATCCTGCTGCCTCAGCCTCCCAAGTAGCTGGGACTACAGGCATGTGCCACCATGCCCAGCTAATTTTTTCTATATATATTAGTTGGCCAATTAATTTCTTTCTATTTATAGTATAGATGGGGTCTCGCTCTTGCTCAGGCTGAGCTCAAACGATCCGCCCACCTCGGCCTCCCAGAGAGCTAGGATTACAGGCTTGAGCCACCGCGCCGGCCTATTGTGGCCTTTTAACTTGATGTTCCCTATTTCTGTCTCACATGTCACCTTAATTTTTCTACCAGTCAGTACTATTTATTATTATACACTTAATATCTATACAACGAAGGTGCACAAAACATTGGTTCTAAGCTTTGTATTGATAAAATTAGAAATGAAAAATAAAAATACCCATCATTGTATTCAAAGCTGTTTATTGAAAGCTTTATTCCAAGAATATTTAGATTTTTAAAAAATGATATTTGTATTGTGTGACTGTTGACTCTTTCTAATACCATATGTAATATATTAAATGTGGACATGATAAAAATAAAATATATTTTCTTCATAAGAGTTATTGACAGATTTAAATGACAGAGATTAGAGTTTTTTTATTAATCTTTTCAAATTGTTTTGTCTATACTCCTATAGGATATAAAAAAATAAACATGCTAGCAGACAGCTTTTTCATATATACACACACATGTATATATGAAAACCCCAAAATTCAGATATTAAAACAGATTACTTTGTGGCCTAATGGAGTATGTAAAAAAATAAAGTTATCCTTTTGCATATGCTCTGATTAAATTTAGTGACTCATGAATATATCACTGCTTAATGGGCTAAGCTCAGCAGTACACAATAATCACCAGTAAAAGAAAAATGGGTTAAGACCACTAACTGCCTGCATATTATTGAAGGGTAGTTCAAGAAAAATTAAACTGAGCATGAGTTATTTATGAAAAAATTCAACTGAGACAAAGTGCTATAGCATTCATTAAACTAATGAGGGGACACTCCTAAAATCACATTTTAAGGGCATTTCCTTAGGGTCAGAATTCAAACTAATGTCATTTTATTTTGATGTGGTTCATTTAAACTTAGTCTGGCATTTAAAATATTGGGCATAATATGACCAGGGAAAGAAAATGTTATGAGTTTCCTATCAGATGATTAAAACTAAAAGTACAAGTTCTATAATAATATAGCTTAAATTTCTGATGAAGTTTGTTCAGATATTTTTATGTAAAATGTTGAAATTTTGCCTATGCTGGGTAAGTTCTTTGGTGATTTTTCTGCATTTGATTTTAGAGATTAACTAGGGATTAAACAGCAAATTTTCTCGACTTTACTTGCAAGTAGCAATGTGAATAAGAAGATAAACATTTCACATGTGAAACACAGCATATAATTTATAAAGCATAGCCACATATACTTTCTAATTTATCTTTTTCCAAAGAGTATATTTATGCCAGTAAAACTAATAAATGTATCTCAGTCACATGTATTTTGTATATACACCTAAATGAAGGATAACAATTCTGTTTCATATAAACCCAAACTCTGTGACTCAATTTTGGAAGAAAAATAAATAAATGCTTTCATTTTCTCAGTTATTTTGTTATTTCACCAACATAATACAAATAAAATAAGTATGAATCAACATAAACAACAGCATAAGTGGCAGAGATGTTGGAAATAATGAAACTTTTAAAAAGTGATCAATAATTCATCTCATATAAAAGTCATACAGCTATTTGTACTTTAAATTATTCTTGTCTTTATCAATCCAGAATTTAGTTATTTAGAAAGATGCTTAGGAAAATGCTTATAATTGCTAAAAAGACATTGTGGGGGAATATTCAACCACAAAAAATGGACTGTATGTAGATATGTTCTAAATTGAGAATGGAGTAAGGCACAGCCAGTTTTACTCTTAAAAGATCATGATCATAACATGGCTGTTTCTTGTGTTAACAAAAGAGTTAATTATAATAATTCAAAGATTTTGAAGACCAATGACATATTTCAGGGCTACACCTGAAATTCCTCACTTTGTGTTTAAAATGAGGACATTGTTGAAATATCCATATACATGCTCTGTTTGGCTTGTCTCACATGATTTGTTATTTTCAAGAAAAGAAGAAGAAAATATTGTATAACAGCACTTCTTGACTGGGTAACAACATCAACTATGACAATATTATTATAATTTTATTTCAGCTGAGGACTTGCTAAGGTTGTCTTGACCACTTCATAATTTCTATGTGTTTCTGTCTTTTTTTTTTTCAATATTTCAGTACACTGTGGGAAGATGTGCTTATCGTTAGATGTGCTTTTTATTAGTTGCTCAAGAAAAAAATACATAAAACTTTTATTTTCTAAGTAATTGTTTTTTTTCTAAATAATGTGCTAGGTAACAAATCCTGACAATACCTCTGAGTGTTAGGGAGTATTAAGTCATGATCTCTAAAAATTTCCAGCACTATGCTGCTTTATTATGACAGTGAAACCTTTGTCCCACTATATAGCAGTCAGAAGATACTGATACAAGTAGTTCCAAGAAACCAGTGGCTATGATTCACCTATGCATCATAATCTAATTTTCTTGCCTTCTATATTGTATCTGTCACTTTTTCTCTCTCCTGTCTGAAGCCATTGGGGAATAATAATTCTTTTCTGCTGTTCATGTTAATGTTAACAATGGCAGCAGGACCACAAGTATCTGTTTAAGATACCAATGTATTGTTTCCTCTTGATGTTGAGAACACTGAAGCCTGAAGTTAGTAAATCATCTTTTACAGGTGATGAATATTTCAGTGCCAATAATGTTGAAACATCAGCACTCAATGTACTTAGTCTTTGCTTTCTCTCTTTAATTTCCATTTATATTGATTTTTTTTTTAAATTGTGCCCATCAGAACTTACCTGGAGGACAATCTTGGAAACAGTAAACGCTTTCTACTATTTAGAATCACATTTCTCTCCAACTCTGTCACAATGACCATGAATCAAATTGGTGAGATTCCACCTATTTTTTTTCCTTAGGGTGAGTTCCTTCTTAGGAAACTACTTATACCCTTTTGCTCACACTTGACTTCTAGGCTAAATAAAATGTGGTTATAAATTGAATCCCTGCTACTCTGAGCTATGCAAGTCAACTCCCTTGACCATGACATGAAAAAAGACATAAAAATCATCTTAAACAAGAAGCCATAAGCTGTAGTCTGTTGAATATTGCAGCATTGGCACAAAAAGCATGTCACAACTCTCTTTTTTCCTTTTATAACCAGAATCATATTCTCAGGCTACTCCATTTTAAAGATACACTGCAATTTATTTTCTGTGAGTTAATACTGGCTTCTTTTGGCATTTTTGCTCCACTGAAAGAGAAGAGTAAAGGAAGGAAAAATATTGTACCAATTGTAATGTTTGATAAGTTAATCTATTGGTGTGTGTATATGTATATGTGTACATATGTATTTAAATCAACCTCAGGCATTTCTGAATGGAAAACCAGAAAATAGAATAGGCAAATAGATAATATCATAGCAAGAAAATTCTCCATTCATTTGCCATATCTTTCTAACAATGTTAAACAAAAGTTACATTCAGTACTATTCTCTTATCAAATGTGCGCATTTTATTCAGATAATAAATGAACTATATCCAATGATATTATCATTGCAACAATAAATACAAAATAGGAAAAGTAGATTTAATGCACAATTGGTTTTTGGCTTTTTCAACGTAATCTTAATTTTCTTTGTTAACTTTGGCTTCCTAGACAAATTACAAAGTCAAAATAAACTAAATTCAATCATCACATGTTTGTTGTTTTCTTAGGACGTGACGTGTATCTCTAACTAATAGATTTTTGGTTTTCTACTAACTGCGTAACAATTGATTCTCCAACCCATTTTAATACCATCAAATTCTTTACCTTGAATTTGCCATGGTTAAATGTTATAGTAATTTTTCACCACAGCCATTTCCTTTTTAATACTCAAATTTACATTATTTCTAACAAATAAGCAAGCATCTAATTGTTTACAAAGTGTAAGATAATGCATTGGTTATTTGCAACAGTGATTTTCATATTTAAAAATAAATATCAAAATATTGTATTCCATTCTATAATAATTTAGCTTAATGGTTCGCTCACTTTTTGGAACTCCAATAGCAATGTGGAGGGCTAGCAAAGATCAGGGAAGTAGTTTAGACTCCCACTCTTACAGGGTTGTAGCAGGGAGGCTCAAACCCTCCCTGCAAAGCCTGGGGTGGTGTTAGTGAAGGTAAAGCAGAGAATGGGACTTTCATCTCCACTGGGCTATAATAAGCCCCTGAGGTACCAGTAGCAATCCTGTGGGGAGCCTGAATGTCCACCCACACCTGGCAATAAGATGAGGTGCAGTTACACCTTGCTATGTGGTCATGTCTGAGAGAGCCTATTGGAGGCTCTCTCACAACCACTCAGCAGTAAGGAAGCTACTTCTCCCTCCTGCTAGTGGAGTTCATGTGAAAATCCTAAATTCTTCCACAACAGGAAGAAACATTTTCTAGGCCAATGATCAGACATCAAATAGCATCAAATTTTTCAACAACTATTTTTGACATCTGTGCTTAAAACTAAGTTAGATTGTTATGAAATGTCTTGAAATAAATAAAATAAATCAACCACACAGAAATAAATTCACTCAAATATAAGCCTTTTTAAAATTGGAAGCAGGCTTACATGAGGATTCATCTATTCATATTTCAATAAAGTCCTCTAGATATAATGATCTCTAGATATATTCTTATTGTCTGGCAAGATGACATAGAAGTACTTGGGCCATTATAATAGGGAACTGATGAAAGAAAGAAGAAAGAAAGAAAGAAAGAAAGAAAGAAAGAAAGAAAGAAAGAAAGAAAGAAAGAAAGAAAGAAAGAAAGAAAGAGGAAGAGAGGAAGGAAGGAAGAAAGGAAGGAAAGAAGGAAGGAAGGAAGGAAGGAAGGAAGGAAGGAAGGAAGGAAGGAAGGTTGGTTTGATAAACAACTTTAATATGCTTTTTCAGATTGCAGAGAAAAGACAAAATGAGGAAAATGAGACATGAGAAAATGATAGTAAGCACTTGTGGAAGAAAGTGCCAAAATTAGATTTGCTTTCTGTTGACATAATGGGCCAATAAAAATAAATACAGACATAACATATGAATAACTAAATATTAACCATACTCTAACAGAGAAGTTATACAAAGAGACCTAATGTAAATACAAACTAGGAATAAATGTTTATATATATACATATATATATATGTATATATATCTGATCAATCTATGAGAAAACAAACAGTAACAGGTTGGTTCTGTATTTCTCTTCATATAAGGTAGAATATGTGACTTGTATGTATTATTTTATTTTATTTTCATGGACAGTGGTTATTGGGGCTTAGTGTGTTTAAAATACATTTATGTCACTTCCATACACATTAGTCATCATTTGGTTTAGTAGAAATTATTTATTGAACACCTCAGTGACTGTGAACTTTCTTATCGAGTTTATTTATTTAAAAAAATCACATCAGACAAGTGTGTGGAGAGAGTATTTCATTTAGTTTGGATCTAAATTTCTAAATGTTTATAGAATTTATGTTTAGGATATTTTTAGGTTCACAGAGAAAAATCGATGGATAGTACAGAGAGTTTCCATATACACCCGGATCCCACAGGGACAGCCTCCCCCGCTATCAACATCTCAGACCAGGTGTTACATTTGTTACAACCGATGAAGCTACCTTGACACAATATATTCACACAAAGCCCATAGTTTACATTAGGGCCCACTCTTGGTGTGGACATTTTATGGGTTTTGACAAGTGTATAATGACATATATCCAACCCTATAGTATCATGCAGAATAGTTTCACCACACTAAAAATCCTCTGTGCTCTGCCTATTCATTGGTCCCTCACCTGAACTCTGGCAAGCACTGATCTTTTTACAGTCTTTATAGTTTTGTCTTTTCCAGAGATGTCACATAATTGAAATTATATGGCATGTATGTAGCCTTTTCAGACTTGTTTCTTCCACTTAGTAATATGTACTTTGGTTTCTGCTATGTCTTTTCATGATTTGGTAGCCCATTTCTTTTTAGCATTGAATAGTATTCTATTGTCTAGATGCACCAGTTTATTCATTCATCTAATGAAATACATCTTGCTTGCTTCCAAGTTTTGGCAATTCTGAATGAAGCTGCTATAAACATTCATGTGCAGGTTTTGCATGACTGTAAGTTTCTATCTCACTTGAGTAAATACCAAGAAGCACAATTACTGAGTAATTGTGCTTCTTGGTATTTACTCAAGTGAGATATATTTAGTATTGTGTATATTGTAAGTATATTTAGTATTGTGAGAAACTGCCAAACTGTCTTCCAAAGTAGCTGTTCCAATTTTGTAGTTCCACCAGCAATGAATGAGAATTCCTGTTACTCCACATCCTAACCAGCATGTGTTGTGAATGTTTTGGATTTTAGCCATTTTAATAGGTGCATAATGGAATCTCATTGTTGTTTTATTTGCAATTCTATAATGACATTTGATATTAAACATCTTTTCATATGCTTATTTTCCATTTGTATATCTTCTTTAGTGAAGTGTTCAGATCTTTGACTGATTTTTTAAAAAAAATAAGTTGCTCATTTTATTATTGTTGAGTTCTAAGAGTTCTTTGTATATTTTGGGTAACAGCCCTTTATCAGATACATGTTTGGCAAATATTTTATTCCATTCAGGGGCTTGTCTTCTCATTCTCTTGAGAGTGTCTTTCACAAAGCAGAATTTTTATAATTTTATTAAAATCCAACTTATCAAGTATTTACTAAATGTATTGTGCCTTTGGTGTTTTTTTATCTAAAGCATCATCACCAAACCCAAGATTAAGTCTAATTTTGTTTGGTTTCACATATCTGAAAGGCAAATAAACAACATGTATCAGCAGTGAATCTTCCAATTGGGTCCCAGGACCCAAAGGGTTGACTCATAGTAGGGATATTTTATAGAATATGAATTGTTAGATAATTTTTATAATAGATACAAAATGAAAAGAATGTGTGGTTAAAAGTCACTTAGCTATTTGGGTACTGGGAGAAGGGTATGTAGGTATATAACTGGTTATCAGTTACATTTTGTCTCTAGGTATTTAAATGCACACTCCTCATACCCTTTTCCTCCCTTCTTCCCTACACACACCTTCCTCCTTATTTGAACTGACTCCTTCCTTTGGTCAATCTAAATCTCGAATCTCCTTCCTTCTGAAGGAAGAAGGAGATAATTGTCCTCTTCTTAGGACTCCTTTGAACGTTTTTAAAAGCATAGGCTACAGTACCACACTCTCAGCAACATTTGTATTATTTTAAAGTTGCCGTCATATTGCTTCACGCATGTGGTTATTATCTTCTAGATGAAAATTTCTTTGCACAGTATAATAAGGATTTCTTTTAGCAATTTTCACATTTCATTTCAGCTGTAACTGAGTCAAGATATAAATTCTGAGGATGGTATAGTTAGCAGATATCAGATACTGTGTAGCAGTAGAAAGATGGCGAGAGACCTGGTAATTTTATGTCTTACCAAGACACCTTCCTCCAAACAGGATGAGCAAAAGCTGAAGATGAAACAAAACAGTAGAATGGAAAAATTGTTTCCAGTGGTAGAGTTCACAAAAAAAATTATTTATTATGTGGGAATTATAGAACAAGAATTGCTTCCTGTTAAGATCTGATTATAAAAAGATGACATGAGTTCAGAGAGGTATCCATGATTGCAAGTATTTAAATAAACCTCAGGGGATGTGCTTGGGAAAAGGTCCTTAAGTCAATAAGAAAGGAAAAGCTTAATTAAAAATATCTCCTAAGTCAAGAAATGAAAAAATATAATTAATATTAATATATTTCATTAATAGTTAGATTTACTAATATTGGATAATTTTAAATTGTTATAAATACAGATATTCTAATCACTTGTTAGTGTCTTATAAAATAATTTATAAAAATAATAGAAAAGAGTCTAGGAAGATCTAAATTACTTAAAAGTATTAGAAGTAATTTTCTTTATAGTCCCCATAAATAAAATATCATATTCAATACCACTTACTTATAATTAAAAGGAAACATCTTTGTATTAAAAAACTAGAAAAGGAGATCCACCACTGAATTCATTCTGCTGAATTACAACTCCTGTCATCTTGCCAGTAGATCAAAAAATGAGAAAAAAAATAAAGAACACATCCTTGTGCATTTTTTAGTAAATTAAGGCATCCTTGATAAAACCATTGGTAGAAAAAAGTCATAATATAGGTAGAGTATATTTTTTAATCTCATTAAAGTTGAGCTTGACTATAACTTGCTTTTTAGCCAATGAAATGTTGGCAGACGAGGTATATGCAGTGTTTTGAAATGTGCATGCCACAGGGATTTTCCCTCTTGAGTTTCTGTTATCCATGATCGAAAAGCAGAGACTTTTGGAGGTGAGACATTTCAGGTGAGCTTCTGTAAGAAACAGTGCCCCGCCAATCAACCTGGTCACTTATGAGTGGCAATTTTTTTTATTTGCCAATATTTTGAAGTTGTTACATATAAATAGATAAGTAATATCATGAGAAACAAAGAAATACGAGTAATGTAGCTGAAATTCATGAGGAAGAGAGAATTATTTTTAGGTAAAGATATAAAATTTATGCCCAAGTGAACAATGTTTTAGATCATTTTGAATATATATGTATTTAACTGTATATATATGTGTGTGTGTGTGTCTGTCTGTGTCCATATATATATTTTATATATATATATATATATATATAATGGACCCTTGAATAATGTGAGAATTAGCAGTGCCACCACCCCGCTATAGCCCAAAATTTGCAAATAAATTTTGATGCCCCCAAACTTATCTACTAATAGCATACTATTGACTGGAAGCCTGCCCAATAAAATAAATAGTCAATTAATATATATTTGCATGTTATATGCTTTATATATCATATTATTGCAATAAAGTAAGCTAGCGAAAAGAAAATGCTATTATGAAAACCATAGGACTAGAAAGTGTATTTACTATTCATTAGTGGAAGTGAATCATCATAAAGATCTTCACCCTCCTCGTCTTCACATGGAATAGACTAAAGGGAAGGAAGAAGAGGTATTGCTGTCTCATGAGTGGCAGAAGTGGAAGAAAATCCATGTGTACAGTGTATGCAATCAGGAGCTGCATAATGATGTTTTAGTCTGTGATGGACTGCATATATGATGGAGGTCCCATAAAGGTATAAAGGAGCTGAAAAATGTTTATTGCCTAGTGATGTTGTATCCATCATAACATCATAGCACCATTAGTTTTTAAAATAAATTTACTGTAGCCTACATGTATAATGTTTATAAAGTCTCCAGTAGTGTTCAATAATGTCCTGGGCCTTCAACTACTCATAACTACTCACTCATAGCAAGTTAACAGTCCTACAAGCTGCATTCATGGTGACTGCCCTATAGTGCTGTACCATTTTTTTAAAAAAATCTTCGATATAGTATTTCTACTGTGACTTTTCCATGTTTAGATACAAAATATTTACCATTGTGATAAAATTCTCCACTGTATCCTACAGTAACATGCCTAGAAGCAATAGGCTGTACCAAGTAGTAGACTATCCCATGTAAGTTTGTGTAAGTACACTTTATAATGTTTGTACATAGACAGAACTGCCTGACAATGCATTTCTCAGGATGTATTCCATCATTAAGTGACACATACATATATAAACTTTTTGGATATATTTATATTGCATATATATTTAAATATTCATAGGATAAATAAATATCCTAAAAGTAATTGGTAGCTATTGAAATCTTTAGCTTCCAGAGCGACACTTTCAGATTTGCACTACTTGTATCTGCAGGTTAGAAATAAGAAAAATTTTCCCAATATTATAGAAATTAATAATTTAGCAATGGAGTTGTAAGTTGTCTTTGAGAACTACTTTAATTTATTGAACTTAGAGGGGCAAAGAGCTTTGAAAGCAGTCTTTTTCCATATATTAAAAGTATAATACTTCATTCAAATAACATTATTTTTCATATTGCATATTTTGAAAAATTATAATTGAACAAGGAAAAAATTATTTCTTTTCAAATATTAATAGATTTGGTCTGTGGCTTAACTCTGGTTTCTGTCATAGACTTTTATGTTTGAGGGGTGTTTATAGCCTTTTATACAAGGAAAAGGCATTTATAGATCTACAACTATTGTGCTGCCCATTTAGACCTAGATATCTCTAATGAACAATTTAATCTGGAAAACATAAAGCCTGGAAGACAATATTGTGATTCCAAGTTTATTTTGTGTGTTAGTTAGAAACCATTAGGTTTACCATACAATGTCATTTATGAAGAGCCTTCCTATGAGAGTTTCAAGTGATTCCTCTGATAACTCTCAAAAGAATTCTGGATATTCACTGTTCACTGATTACTCCCTGTTAAATCAGTCTTCTGCTTCTCATGACACTCAGATATTTTGTTAGCCTTTTTGACCTTCAACCTTGAGTGACTTCTTTCTGTTACAAGTTAAACTCTAGTAAAACTAACGTTTTAATCATTGGCAATTAGAGCCAATACAAAATACATTGGCCATCTAGCCAATACAAACCCTATCATATTTCCTCATTAGATTTTCTAACTCATACTCTACCTGTGATTAACATGTAGCAACTACAGTTTGTAATTTTCCTTTGGTAAAGCATATTATTAACATTTTTTCTATTTTAACTATATCTGAATCATTTTAAAACAGGCTATTTATATACTCTAGCTTTTACCATGTTTTAATTTATGGATACTTTATTGAAATAAAACAATAGTGCTACAGAATAGCACTTAAAATTATATAAGCCTTTGTATGATGTATGAATTTATAAATTTATTGAATGAATGTATGCTATTTTCTAAGTATTAACTTAGAAAATAATAGTCTTTGTAAGAAAATTTATAAATTTAAGGATTACACTGGAAAAAATGAAAGATAATATTCTACAAGTTTCGTTAAGTCTAAAAATAAAATATGCACAGTTTCTCCCTTGTAAGCAAGAAACAATGAAAGAAAGAAATGGCAGTGAATTCATAAATAAATACTGTGAATTTATAAATAAATGGCAGTGAATTCATAAATAAATACTCTGATTTACCAAAGAAAACAATTGAGAAGAAGTAGAAAAGTGATGTTTATAGACCTATTTACAAATGATGGATCTTTTTTTTAAAATGTGAATAAATTGTTGTAAATAAAGATATTGGTAAAGAGAATGTAAGGATGGGGAAATGTCCATTCAAAAAAGAAAAAGAAAACTGTTACATCAGTCAGGCTCTATTCAGCAAAACTGAAAAAAGAAAGAATTAATTCAGGTTATTGTTTTTTGTTTTGTTTTGTTTTCATTTTTTCAGGTAAAGGAGGAGCTGAAAACGCAAAGAGGACATGGTGTGGCTCTAATAAACCAAAGATTAACATATGGTGTGGCCATCCAGAAATTAACAATGGCAGTGTAATAGTTAATTTTATATGTCAACTTGGCTGGGCCAAAGGTGCTCAGATATCTGGTCAGACATTATTCGGGGCGTTTCTGTGAGGATATTTTTGAGGGAAATTAACTTTCAAATTGGTAGATTAAAGTATTAATGGATTCCCCCCATAATGTGGGTGGGCATCATCCAATCCTTTGAAGGCCTCATAGAATAAAAAGGCTAACCCTACTCTAATTAAAAAAAAATTCGTCTTGGTTGCTAGCCTTCAAATATGACTATTATCTTTTTTGTTTAGACTTGAACTGAAATCTTGTCTCTTCCCAGGTCTCCAGCTTGCTAGCCTTTGGATTGGAATTATACCATTGACTCTCCTGGGTCTTCAGGTTGCCAACTCACCCAGTATATCTTGGACTTGTCAGTTTCCATGATCCCATTTTTTATTATAAATATATGTTCTATTTCTCAGGAGAACTAAAGGGAAGCTATCTTCATCCCTATGGCTAGAAGGGCAAAGGGAACAAGTAGTGTTACTAGAGGTCATGAGTTGGGGCCACACAGCTGAAGTTGGAAACCTGGCTGGCAGAAGTGACTATGATGGAGTTGCTGAATATCAGAAACTGGAGCCTTGGAGAAGAACCAGTCTCTACCAAACATGCTACTCAATGTAGTGAGTGAGAAGAATACCTGGCTTCTCCCTTCCACTTGTTCTCCAGTCATCTACCAGGACCCCCCACTCTCTGAAGAGAGCTGGATACAGTTTGCAAAAGAGTCAGGAGAATTATTTCCTCTCACCATAAAACACAAAAAGAGAAGGGAGGAGAATGGATCTGAAAGGAAAGGCAGATGAACTGCACACCTGTTAAGATGTAAAACAAGGTATTATTATCAAAGATTTTTGTTTACATTGAAATATAGGAACATAAAGAAAAAAGAAACATTGAAAGCATTTAGAACTCTTTTCATAGTAGTTTATATATCAATAGATATGTGTATTATTTGAATCCCCTGGATAATACAGACCTTATAATTTTACATTATTTTATAATATAGTTGCTTGTACTGCTGTATTATAAAGAACTGGGGAAAATCATTACAAAATAAAAGCATTTGCACAGACATATAATTAGTTTGACTAGATGAAAGGGCAGGTTGCTGTTGTGGAGTGATTAAATGAGCAGGAGCATTAGATAAAGCATGAGACTATGTAGGAGTCAGATTATGCACATTAAAAATTTCATCCTAACTGCAATGGTAAACTGTTAAATTGTTTTAAGCAAGGAAATGATATAATCATATTTTCACTTTAAAGAGACCAACTGTGGTCACTAAGTGGGAAATGTACTGTAAGAGTGAGTGCATGATAATAATCAGGAAAGAATCAGGAAGTCAATCATTCGAGGAAAGGATAATGAAATCTTGGACAGAGAAGATATTAAAGAAATGGATTGGAGGGACACTGTAGGATGAATAATGCCTCTCTAAATATCTTTTCCAGAACCTGTGAATGTGGGAGGTTTCATGGTGAAAGGAGCTCTGTACATGTGATGGAATTTAGGATCTTGAAATAAGAAAATTATCTAGCAGTATCTGTAAATTGCAAGGTCCTTCTAAGAAAAGGGAGGAGAAAGCAGAGTCAGAGTCAGAGTCAGAGAAGGAGATGTGATGATGGAAGCGGAGGGCAAGTTGGGGGATGGGGGGAGAGAGGGGAAGAGAGGGAGGGAGAGAGAGAGAGAGAGAGAGAGAGAGAGAGAGAGAGAGAGAGACACTTAAAATATTACACTGCTGGATTGAAGTTGTAGGAAGGGGTCACAAGCCAAGGATTATAGGCAGCCTCTAGGAGCTGGAAAAGGCAAGGAGACAAATTTTCTTCTGAAGTCTTCAGAAGGAATACAGACTTATCAACACCTTTATTTTAGACAGAAGTGTAAAGAAAAAAAATCTGGGTTGTTTTAAGCCATTACATTTGTGGTAACTTGCTACCATGGCAATAAGAAATTAGTATAGACCCTCAAAGGAACTTGGTGTTGGTTGGAATAAGAAGGAGGAAGGAGATGAGACATGTTAAAAAAAAGTCTTAGTGGCTAGTAATGGAGGTAGCATATGTTTGAGGAGTGAAAGACTGGAGGAGAAATATTTTTAGCAATTGGATACATTGAATTTGAGATATTCATGATATGACCAAGTTTTGACATCAAGTGTGCTGCTGTCTCTGTAGTTGTGGAGTTTCGAAGTGAAAATGATTTTGACTGTATTAATGTTGAGATTATCATCCTATAGATAGAATTTAAAATCATGGCAATAAATGAAATTCCTTATGAAGGAAATAGCATGTGAGAAAAGGAGATCTACGGTTGATCTCTAAGACATGTTAACTTTTACAAATTAGATAAAGAAGAGAGGGCTAGCATAGTATTAAGAATTAATCAGAAAGGAAGAAGGAAAAACAATATATAGTCTTGTGTTATGAAAGCCAACATAAGAAAACTTAAGGGGTAAAAAGATTAAATTGTGAAAAGAATATTAAAATATAGAGACAGTAAAATGAATATCCAACTCTTTGAGAAGGTTAACTATGAATGGAAACAGATCACTTTATCTCCCTAGCTTATCTCACCTGAGGAAGATAAGAAAATTGGAAGGCAATGTAGGACCCAAAGAAAAATAAGATAGCGGGGTTGTTCTGTTCCACCTTCGCTTTCTGTTGTATAAATAGAATTAGGAATAGTGGGGCACCACTTTTGGTTTTCTACTTTTACATGCTTGGAAGTCTCCAGTGCTAGGGATAAAGGTGTCTTAGAAAAGTAATTCTAAATTATATCCTAAATCTGCTAAATAATAGAAAAAAATCCCATGTGCTCATAAATGACTATAATTCTGAAAGGTAAGAAGTGGAATAAGACAAGTGTAATGTTTACTTTTAGTGTCAACTTGACTGGGCCATGGGGCCTGGTTATTGGCCAAACATACTTCTGGATGTTCATGAAAGGTGTTGATGATCTTAACCTTCAAGTGAGTGGGCTTTGAGTAAATCAGATTACACTTCATAATATGGGTGGACCTCATTCATTTTGTTGAAGGCTCTAATAAACCAAAGATTAACATTTTCTGAGGAAAAAAAAAAAGCAATTCTGCTAGCAGTTTTCAGACATGTACTACAGCATCAGCCCTTCCTTGATCTACAACCCAATGGTCCACTGTGCAGATTTTAGACTTGCCAGCACCCAGAATCGTGTGCACAAATTCCTTAAAATAAATCTCTCTCTCTCTCTCTCTCCACACACACACACACACACAGACATACGTGCGCACACACACACAGGTGTACACACACACACCCTATTTGTTTTGTTTCTCTGAGAACCCTGACAATGAGTAGCAGTATAGGTGGAAAACAGACACATCTAAATATTAATGGAAATGGAAACTTTTGCATGTGTAATTTGAAACATTGTACTCTCCAAGATTCATATTCCTCCCCATGATGTCACAGTCCTTCTGCTGGTACAATGGTTTTGAATTCTGATATAAAAAAACTAATAGATTTTTGACAACCTATGAAGATAGTCATTTTCCATCCTACTGGAAAGAGAAAGAGTGACAGGTTGTTATCACTAGAGGTTCTTAAATATAAAGTAGAAATGTTCCAGAGAGAATGCATGCACTAGATGAGTGGTTAAAACTCTTATGATCTTGCACGTCTGTGATTCTCATTAGAAAACAATGAGAGATCCTAGAAATGTCTATGTACTGGAACACTAAGTCAAATGTTTCAAAGGTTTTTTTCTAATTGTTTGTACCTGACTCATTTTCTATCCCATATCTAGTTCCCTTTTTGGTTTTTGACTCCCTTTTCATTATGTTTTTCAGTTATTCTTCCTCTGCATCTGTAGTTTAAATCTTTCTTTAAACTCTATAGGCTTCCTATGTCTAGATTTGCAGTGCATGCACTGGATCTACACATATGCACGTGTGCACACACAAACACACACACACAGACCTAGAGTAGGCATAGCACAACCCACTGTTAAGGAAAAACTATTCTTCAGTGGCTCAATTTAATATTTTCTTTAACTTAAAATGACTGTTTAATACTCTTTTAAAGATAAAAAGATTAAGACATAGCTCATATTTAAAATCCAGCTTGGCTTTATTTGTCTTTCCTTAATTTCAATTTTCAGTTAAGTTGTATTCCTTAGTGTCATAGTATCATAACATGTATAAATACATTTATTTGATTGCCTAAGTTAAACTCAGCTCTTTCATAATTTAACATAGTCCCTGTACTTCTACTAAATATGCTTATGTCTTTGGGTTTTTTCGTCTTTTATAATCCAAAGACATGTCACTCATGTCTGCAGTCATTAAAACCATGTCTATAAATTTGAATTACATTTAAGGAATCTTCATATCTTATTGAAATAATTGGGTAATTAGTTTTATTATTAAGTAGAAGCAAATTTAATCCTTGTGTTTCAGGATGCTAAAAGAGAATAAAGAAGTCATCATTCAGCAAGTGAACGACTTGTGATAAAAATAAGACTTGCATTGGAATAATGGCCAGTATTTAAGTATTTCTGACCCCAGTAGGTTTGTTGACTTTCTACATACACATCTATTTTTTCTTGAGTAAATCTTTTTTTCTAACAGTCAGCATAATAAATAGAATTATACATGATTGTATAATTGGCTTTGTTTTCTTTTTATATTATAGTTTGTTATGTTGAATTTTTGTTAGGCTTGACAACCTTATTCAAGAATGAATTTAAGCCATTTTTCTGTAATTTACTCCTTATTTAAAATTTATTTTGTATATTAGTCTACTATTTGTGAAAAATGATATATTCTCCATGCAATGCCTATATTCCTCAACATTGTAATTTGTGACAACCATTGATAAATTCAACTACTACTCAGTATCCCTAAAGAGAAGATACTTATTCAGTGACCTAGATTTTTTTCCAATAATATTTTTAGGCTACCTGATTGTGCCTTTTTAGTGTGTATTTGTTTGATTTTGTTTTTCTCTTTTACCTGCTTCTGTCAGATCTCTCAGGAGCTATTCAGTTTTTGAATTTAAGAGAAGTTGACATATGAATGGCTCCTTCTGATGTCAATGTAATGAATTCTTGCAGTTGGAAATGTACTTGAATTGATGACTTGCATAGTGGATGCACCGTACTTGTCTTATTTCAATGTCTACAAGTATATATTATTATATATTTTCTCCAATATTCATAAATTGATTTGGTGAATAATTATTCATCATAAAGTGAACAATTATTTATAAAACAAAACAAACTTGTTCAGTATAAATCTTTCATATATGAATTTGGTGAACTCTAACAAATATATAAGATGCAAGAAACAGAAGAAACAGAGTTCTATAGGTGCATCATAGCGTTTTATAAAATAATACAATTTAGATAGTTAATAAAAAGGTGATAATAATTAGGCATAAAAGGACACCTTAGGATGTCAAAATAATGAGTGGGAGCTTATTCATTCATAAATATATTATACCCATAAAGGCAGATTTAAAATTTGAATATGCATGCCTTTGTAATTTACCTATTTAATATTTCAAACTAAAGTTTACATTAAATATCCTCAAAGATAAAAAATTTCCATGTTAAAAATTTTACCCAAATCTAAAGATTGCAATATGTTCTATTGTGTTTCCAATTTATGACATATGCAATTTTATTGCAGATATTCCAAGTACCTTTCAATGTCCCTTGTTCATATCAACTCTATTTAGACAAAATGACATTTTAATAAAAATCATTCTTTATTTGAATTACAAATGCTTGATTTCTCATCTAAATGATCCAAATATGTTTTTTGATATCTTGCTCTGAATTTTATTAGAGACCATTTTTGTTTAATGTGAAACATTATACCTACTTTTCTCACTTAACAGGTTTTTGATGAGACTTAAGTGATAGACTATAAAGAATATTAAGTAAAAAGAAGTTATATAAATGAAAGATAGCATTGCTTACATAAATCCAGCTAAAAATTCATAAAATAATTGCTTTCTTTGTTAACATCACTCTTTTGTTTTTGCTTATGTTTAATGCTCATTTAATTATTTTATTTAGATGGCATCTTTTCTTATTTTGCATATAGTCTAAGCCAGGCATCCTCAAACTATGGCCAGTGTGCCACATGCAGGCCACCTAGCACATTTATCCGGCCCTCTGGGTATTTTTGCCGCCACTGCCTGTCCTGCTTAACAGCCGACTTGTCCCTGGCCCACAATGCGCACTCTATAATGGTCTGAGGGACAGTGAACTGGCCCCCTGTTTAAAAAGTTTGAGGACCCCTGGTCTAAGCTATAACAAATTTAAAGATGTCTCCTCATCCCCCAAATACTCTTTGTATGTAGTAAAATATGGTTATAATAAAACTTCCGTCTTTAAGATTCAAAGTTAACATTCAGATATTATAAAGTATAAAGCAGTGCATAGTATTTTAACTGTGTAAATTTTTACCAAATTTATCAAGAAAGCTTTTTTAATAGAAAATGCATTGATATGTCAACTTTCTTACAGAATTCTCATCATGACATTATGAGATAAAAAACTATGAATATTACTCAACATCTGATGTACAAGAGCCAACATTTTCTTCTCAATCTGTAAATGAAATTCTTTATTTATAGCATCACAAGGTTATAATAAAGTATGTATTATAATCATCAAATATTTGATAAAAAGTTAATTTATTGTTAAATTCATATTTTAAATCTAGCTTTTGGCAAATTAAAATTAAAAACAATGTACATATAGAAAATTTAATTCTACTTTGAGTTATTATTATTAATAATCAAAAGTCTAACATTATTAGAGATGACACTTTAACTCATGTTAATATGTTGTTTTGAGCTGAATTGTGCCCTCTCAAAACTCCATGTTGAAGCCCTAACCCTCAGTACTTCAGAATGTGGTTATTGATAGTACCTGACTTACAAAGTTTTGGCTTATGAATTTTTGACTTTATAATGGTATGCAAGAAATACACATTCAGTTGAGACTATACTTTGAGTACCCATCCCATGTAAGCATTTGGTTTTTCACTTTCAGTATAGTATTCAAAAAAATTACATAAGACATGTAAAACTTTAATATAGGATAGGCTTGACGTTGATTTTGCCCAACTGTAGGCAATGTAAATGTTTTGAGTATGTTTAAAGTAGACTAGGCTAAGCTATGATGTATTAGGTGTATTAAATGCATTTCTGACTTACAATATTTTCAATTTGCAATGGGTTTATTGGGACATAAGCCTATTGTAAGTCAAGGAGCATCTGTATATTTAGGTCTTTTAAAAAGGTTACTAAATTAAAATGAGGTCATTAAAGTGGGCCGTAATCCAATTTGACTGGTAGCCCTATAAGAGGAGGAGATTACACATACAGAGAAATATCAGGGGCCTGCATGAACAGAAGGAGGAGCATGTGATGAAACAAGCCAAAGAGAGAGGCCTCAGAAGAAATCAAGCATGCTGGCACCTTTATATTGGACGTCCAGGCTCCAGAACTAGAAGAAAATAATTGTTTGAGCCATGAAGTCTATGGTGTTTTGTTATAGTAGATTATTATCCTAGCAAACTAGTATATATGCAATGCTTTAATATGTCCTGGAAAGAAAGGAAATGCAGAAACAATAAAAGAAAGAAGGAGCGAGTTTCATAATAAGGATAGCTTTAAAAAAGAGCACGAGATTTATTTGGGAGAATGGTAATGGGATAGAGTTACAGCAACATATAGCTTAGGGATTCTGCTAGTTATCAGTATCTTTGGGGGAAAAAGTATTAATATGACTCAGAAAACTGAGTCAATATTATCTGTTGATTTTAAGTTCTTGTGAAAAGTTAAAAAACGTTTCCTGTGAGGACAATGACCTAAACCAAATATTTATTCTTAATCACCTATGGAATAGTCTGATAATTTCTTTCCTCCTTTTTATATTATGACTGCTAAGTTTTAACTGGGCACAAAGATCATGCACAGAGAGAGTAAGCTTAAACTGGAATCAGGGCAAGGATGCTGAAAGACTCCTCCCTGAAGTCTGAAGACAACCTGTGCAAGTGCAGTCAGGGAACAAGAGCTACAGGCACACCTGCAAGACATATTGGACCCTCACTGCATAAGGCAGGTTATGGAGGGGACAGGGATGTAAGATAGAGATTTGAGGAATAGAAAGCTGTTGGCAGAGATGCAGAACAAAGAGAAATCTGGTGTAACCCCCCCCCCCATTCTGTATCCATATTACAAAGCAGAGGACTCTCCTATAGATAAGAAAGTTGATGTCTTAGATGCAGCTCATTCAGTGAAAACCAAAATCTACACTGTACTCAGATCCCCTTCTGGTGGATAATCCCTGACGTTGCTTTAAAAATATTTGAGATTATTGATGAGTTTCCTCAAACTGAGGCAGTAACAAAGCCTAGATTCACTCCAGTACAGATTCGATTGACTCAGATACTCATACCAGCTACCTGAACGAAAAAAAAAGGCATGACTTTTCCTGAGATCAAATAATTTTTACTTCAGCTTCTAAATTTTTTAGGCACAATATCTCAAAATTAATGAAAAAGTCAAGAAGCAAAGCAAGAGAATTAGACTAATTGTTATGAAAGAAAAAAGTAAACAGAGGCATACCTAGTAATGAGTTAGAGGATGGCAAAAAATACACCAAAAAATTTAAAATGAAAAGAAAATCCTTTATTTTTCTTTTGAATCATATGAAAATTAGTTCAATATGAATGATAGACAATTTATAGCCAAAATTATAAAACTTGTAGAAAAGAACCTAGGCAAAAATTTTTGTGATCTTATGTTAGGCAATAATTTCCTAAGGAGGATAAAAAATTAAAAACCATAAAAGGAAAAAAACAACACAATGTCCTTTGAGAACACTTTTAAGGGAATAAAAAGCCACATAATGGCAGAAAATAACCACAAACATATATTTGATACAGTCCTTGGTTTACATATGTAAAAAGAACACTCAAACCTCAATAAAATAACAAACAACTTAATGAAAGTTGGACAAAATATTTTAACAGACATTTTACCACAGATATGTGGATGGCGAATAAACACAGGAAAAGATGCTCAGCATCCTCAGTCATTAGGGAAATGTAAATATAGAGATACTGGACTCCTCATGGCCAGCAGCTGAGAATGCATGTGCAACAACCACTTTGAAAAACAGTTGTCAGTTTCTTAAAAATTTAACCATACACATACCACATGTTCCAGCTATTTCACTCTTAGGTATTTACCCAAGAGAAGGGAAATCGTACGTCTGTACAAAGGCTTGTAAACCTAAAGCTACATAGTTATGATTCCATTTATATGATATTCTGAAAGAGTCCTTACTACAGAAATCCAATTCAGATTATTGTCATAGCCTGGAGGTGAAAGAAGGAAATTGACTGCAAAAAGAAGTGAAAAAACTTTTATAGGGTAAAGATATCTATAGATATCTATATCTATATAGATATAAATGCATACACACACACATATATCAATATATATTGATTGTGGTGTTGGTTATAGATGATTGTGCGTGTTTCCCAATATTCATTACATTGCAAACATAAAAATAGTGAGTTCTATGTATGTAAATATATAAACCACAGTATATCTGACTTAAAAAAAAAACTGTAAGCAAAATCAAAGTGAAGGGGCTATGTTAACGTCAGACAAATTAGATTTCAAGAAATTGGATATTAACAGATTATAAAGGACATTTTATGATTATTAAATACTCAAAGTATTTGGCATAAATAATAATGCTGTGGTGGTATTCATACCTGATAACAAAGATTCAATTTATATGGAACCAAAACTGACAGAAGTAAAGGGAGAAATAGTAATTGCAAGCCATGGTTGAGTTGCTCTCTCAACTACTAAAAAAACAATTAGCAAAAGAATTAAGCAAGATATAGGAGGAAAATAAATGACAATATCAATACCCCTAAATAAACAAAGTGACCAATATCAATGCAACTCGGTCAGTACCATGGCCTAATTATCTGACATTGATAGAAAGGTATATGAAAAAAAAAATTTAGAAAAATATGTTCTTCCTAAACTTGGAAGAAAACAGTAGGTGAATGGATAAACTCTGGTACATTCAGTCAATGAAATATTATAAGGTGTTCAAAAGAAATGAGTTATCAAGCCATGCAAAGATGTGGAAAAACTTAAATGCACATTAATATGTGAAAGAAGCCACTCCAAAAAGGGTACATACTGTATGATTCCAACTATATGACATACTGGAAAAGGCAAAACTATGAAGATAGTAAAAATATGTGGTTGCCAGGAGTTGGGGGAAAAGCAGAATGAACAGGCAAAGAGAATTTTTAGAAGAATGAAACTAATCTGTATGATACTATAATGGTGGTACATGTCGTTGTATATTTGCCCAAATCCAAATAATGTACAACACTAAGAGAGTGGACTTTGGGTGATAATGACATGTCAGTGTAGGTTCATCAATTGTAAAAAATATGCCACCATGCTGGGGATGTTGATTGATAATGAGGGAGGCTATACATGCATAGAGACAGAGGGTATATGGAAAATGTCTGTTTCTTCTTCTCAATTTTGCTGTAAAACTAAAAAATGTCTTAAAAAGTTTATATGTTACTTTCATAAAAGAGACAAGCATATTGTCAATGTGCTTGATGACAAAACAAGTATCTATCAATTTCAAAAGATTGAAAGTTTACAGAGTATGTTCTCTGACCATGACAGAATAAATTACACAAACCTATGGATTTATATGGTCAATTAAAATTTGAAAAATTAATGCTTAGCAAATTCAAAAGCAAAAGGAAATCCTTTCAAAATATGGTGCTGGAAAAATTCAGTATTCATACTAAAAAAAAAAAAAAAAAGAAAAGAAAAGATCCACAACTTCTTTCTTACTCTACTAATAAAAATAATTGAGATGGATTATAAACCTAAAATCAAAATCTAAAATTAAGAAGCTTTTAGAATAAAACAGGAGAAACACTTCACAGTTAGAATGAGAGCAAATATTTCTTAGGATGCAGAAGCTCTATTGGTGATATATTCTCTTAACTTTCAATATCTATTTTATTTTCATTTTGAAGAATATTTTTGTTGGATATAAAATTGTTGGTTGATTCTTTTCTTTGTAGGCCTTTAAATATTATGTTTTATTGTCTTCATGTCAATTTTACTTCTGTAAGAGAAAACTCATTATCTCATTATAATATTTACCTGTATGTAATGTTTTTTCACTTTGGATGCTTTCAACAAGCTCTCTTTGTCACCGATTTTCAGTGGTTTTACCGTGTTATGCCTATCATAAAATACTGTTTATAAGAGATACCAGTTATTCAGTCATGGCCAGAAGGCAACTTATTTTTTATAACCTCAGTCCATATAGAGGGCCTAAAAATAATAAAATTCTAATGGAATTATGCCAACTTAGATCATAGGTCTTGGTTATTAAATATCATGGCCCAATAATAAAATCTATGGCCCTTTGGAGAAAAATCCCATTCTTAGACTGGGACAGAGAAACAACAAGGTGACCTAGGAATATCTTTTCATAACCCTAAACCAAAGAAACACCAAAGTCTAATGCTTACCTATTTGAAGGGTATAACAGTGAGTTTAAACAGGCTTCCACTGCCCAAATTTAGGACCTGGTAACCAAAAAATTACAGTTATATATAATAATACCAAGAAAGAGTTGAAGAGGGAGGAAGAGAGAAGGAAAGAGGGAGGAAGAAAAAGGGAGAGGAAGAAAATTTTTAAAAATTACGGTGACAACATGGTAGATAATTGTTAACTCCTTTTTGAAAATTAGGAAAGAAAAATAAGTATTTATCTTGACTCTCCTGTTTAGAAGAAACTTTACTTCATTTTCAGTTGATAAAGAATATATCTTCTTCGCAGAAGAATTCTTTCAGCTAATAAATACAGAATAAAATTAAAACCTCCTCTTCTGCAATTCTTCAATTAATTACATAAGTCTGACAAGATGCCTCAATTGATGTTAAAATTCTTATGTAAAATGTTGCCCAAAAACAGATTTCACTCTCATTTCTGAAGTATTTTCCTTGAAAATCACAAAAGGGAAAGTATATCTTTAAAACGAGAAATCTGGTACTCACTAAGTATATGATTAAACCTCAATTCTTTCACAGGGATTCTTTCACCTTAAGTTGTCTACCTGAAGTAATGCAATGTGAAATATACAGCATCATCTACAAACTATTTTCCTTGAAAATATTCCAACTCCATCTAATCAAGACTGTAGAATTAGCTTTCAATTTACTCCGAATGATGTGTAAATATACTACACTACATCAGTATTTGAGAAGCCATCAGTTAAGATTTTCATAAAATTTGCAACACCAAAAAAATAATGAGACAGAACCACTTAAAATTTGTTTAAGTAAAGGAGTTTTCCTTAATCTAAATTCCTTTTACATCCCCATCTTTCTCTGTAGTCAGGACTAGCATATAACATTTTGAAAAGAAAGCAAGTCTTTAGAGATCACAAACAACTAATTTCACACTACAAGCAGTCGTAAATAGAGCTAAATTCCCTTTAGTAATACACTATTTATCTTTGTGCTTCATTGAGTTCAAAGAAAAGCATTTTTCAGAGTGTAAGTAATTAACTTCTCGTTTTGTTTTCCATTCCAGAAAGAACGTTATCAGAAAGCATGGGATTAGGAAGCTACAGAGCTATCAGAGTTATTCTTAGTGTATGAAATTTCAATTTAGCAAAACATGTAAAACCCTAAAGGCAGTTAAGACTCAATATAGGGAGGCCATTTTGTTTTCACAGTATATTTATTGTGCATCATCACTGACCCTACTGATTTTCTGCTCAATTGAAATGAGTAGGTATTAGGGTCAGAAATTATTCGATGCTATACATTCATTACCAAATCAATGCCACGGTTTACCTAGAAAATTTCCTGAAAAACCCTATCAAGCTACTTGTACAAAATAAAACTTACAATGTAGAAATTTCATAAATCTAACATCAAGATTTTACTCTAAAACAAGCTAAAATGATTATAAATTTATTAAATATGTACTTATTAGTTTAGAATGTTTATAGGACTCAGAATGTTTATAATGCTCCAGCACAATAAGTCCTTGCATTACTAATGAAATTACTCTCCAATAACTTTCACCCAGTTTCCATTGCTCTTTTCTCTTGGCCTAATATCATTAGGGAAGCTTAGAAATTGGTCTATTACCAAATACCCACACATTGGAAGAATTATAAATTTTTATCCTATGCTTATTAAAAGCTATATCTATTTTAATATCCATATATTATAAGATAATATAAAATAATTCATAGATGCATAAAAGTTAGTAAAGAGATAAAATGAGTTATAAGGAGAGATGGTTTGAAGACAGTGGTGATGGCATAGTCATAGTTATTCTTCCTTTTTATCTCCCCATATTCTTCAATAAAAACAGACAAAGCCACTAGGATAGTAAAAATAAAGACCCTTATCTGTACCAATTCTTGGTGACAGAATATCCTCCACAGACCCATAAATACAAGTGGGTGGGGACAAACCATTGGCAGGTATGAGTCTTAGAGTGTGGCCATGACAGTATGGGAAGAAGCATACAATAATAAATTTGCCTTCTGCGGAAATGTCGAGAGTTATCAGATAACATATTGGGCCAAGAGGAAAGAGCAGTGGAAACTGGGAGAAAGTTATTGGAGGGTAATTTCATTAGTAATGCAAGGACTTATAGTGCTGGAGCACTATAAACATTCTGAATCCTATAAACATTCTAAACTAATAAAACTCAACACCCTAATAAAACAAAGCTCCATGCTATGAAGAAATTGTGGGGAGTAGAATCCAAATTGAGCAGGACATGGCAATGGAATAAAAGCAGGATAAATTTCCAATAAAAGGCAAAAGGGAAGGAAAAGTCATGGATTTCATAGGTACAAAGCTATGCATATGTGATGTCTTTATGAAACCAGGAGATGGAGCTGCTATGAGAACAGCACTATACATATGAACATTTTTTAGGATTCAATCAAAGCAGGACTTAGAGGAAAAATTACAGTTATAAATGTTTATGTCAGGGAAAAAAATTCTAAAATCAATGACCTAAGGTTCCACTTTAAGATACAATAAAAGACAGAGAAAAATAATAGAAAAGTAGGTAGAAGAATAAAATAATAATAAGCACAGAAACCAATGAAATAGATAAAGAAAACAACATAAAGAAAATTAACAAAGTCAAAACCTGGTTCTTTGAAAAGACCAACAAAATTGGTAATCCCCCCAACCTCCTAACTACAGCAAAGAACAGAGAACACAAATCAGCAACAACAGGAATAAAAAAAGAGAATGTCAACAAAAATCCTACAGACATTAAAATGATACTTAGAGCATACTATAAACCACTTTGTGTCCACAAATTTGGCAACTTAAATGAAATATTTAAATTTGTAGAAAAATATGATTTATAAAAGTTCATGTAACAAAATAAAATCTGAATAGATCTATATCTATTGAATAAACTTATTATTAAAGACCTTTGCAGAAAAAAAACTTAGGCCCAGAGGTTTTCACTAATGAATTCTATCAAATGTTCAAGTAAAATACTATTAATTTTACACAAGTTTTTTTTCTGCAAGTAGAGAAGAAAGAAATATTTCTCAATGAAATTTATAAAGCCAGCATAACCCTAATAGAAAAGTATGACAAGGTCATTACAAAAATAAAATTTCAGACCAGTAATCATCATGATTATTGGTATAATGGTCCTTTAAAAATATGTGTGTGGCAAAGTCATAACATGTAAACAAAACGCTTGTACCTCCATAATATCCTGAAATAAAAAAAATTAAAAAAATTGGAAGAGAAAAGAATATTTCCAAATTAAACAAGATAGAAAAAGGATAATACACCATGACTGAGTAGGGTTTATATAGGATATTCAAGCTTGGTGCAATACTGAAAGACTAATAAGAGTTATTGATCACTTCTTATGAGTTCAGAAAATGTTATAGGTGTTTTACAAGTATTATTATGTCTCACAATAAATGTTGAGAATATTGAGACATAATTTGCAAATGTCTATCAGAAATTATTTAAAAATGAATATTGGCATACCTTGTTTTATTATACTTTGCTTTATTGGGCATCATAGATATCGTAGGTTTTTTTTTTTTTTACAAATTAAAGATTTGTGGCAACCCTGTGTTGCACAAGTCTGTCAACATTGCTTTTTACACAGGATATTTTCACTTTGTGTCCCTATGTCACATCATGTTTGGATAATTTTCTCAATTTGTAAGACTTTTTCATTACCATTATACCTATCATGAGTCATTTATGGTCACTGATCTTTGATATTACTATTGTGATTATTTGGGCACCACAAACCACACCCATATAAGTTGGTGAACTTAATAAATGTTGTGTATATTCTGACTATTTCACTAACCATGGAAGGAGGTCACAATATCAACATTATCAAAGGTTTCAAAGAAGTTGATTCCAACCTTCATAGATGACTTTGAAGGATTCAAAACTTCAGTGGAGGAAGTAGCTGCAGATGTGGAAATATCAAGAGCTGCAGAGTTAGATGTGGAAAATAAAGACGCAACTGAATTCATCCAACCTCAAAAATAAAGCTTTAATGGATGAGGAGCTCATTCTTAAGGATGACTGAAGAAAGTGGTTTCTTGACATAGAATCTACTCCTGGTGAAGATATAGTGAACATTGCTGAAATGACAACAAATGATTTAGAATATTAAATAAACTTAGTTGATAAAGTAGCAACATTATTATTTGCTGATGAAAACAGTTTGAGTAAAGAATTTATACAAAAATTAGAATTATAATGTTATGCATACACTTGCCTCTCCCTGGGAGTGGAGAACAGAATATGAGCTCATCCAAATATGACTAGGGCCACAAAGCCATGGATGATTATAATGCTTGGACTTCTTTGCGTTGGCTTTACTTTGTCACCTGGAGACCAAAGGGCTATAGCAACACAGTGTCAAATGAAACTATTAGAAGGAGCCAGTAGAGTATGTGGGACATTGAAAGCTTTTCAACCCCTCTTATGATAAATAAATGAAGCTCTACCTAAAAATATAACTACTTATTAGCTCTGCCTTTTGATCCTGAACTTGAAGTCCCTAAACTGAAAAATCTAAGTAATAGTTGGATGGTTAATAAAATACTTTTTAGGTCAACTGTGGCACTAATTCTCATTTATTCCAACATGTGACTAGTTTCTTCTTGTTCTTTTTAAATTTTTATTGGCACTAGAAAAAGTGGAAGCAAAATATGTTTTGAAATACACATAAATAAAAATTTCTTGAGTGTCACTGATATTCTCCCAGAATATACATCTCTTAATATCAGTATGTATTGCAGTCACTTAGTATTTATATATGTTGCTAGAATTTAGATTGTATAGTGAGAATTTAACGTGCTCATGTGTTTTTAATAAACTATATATATGTGTCTTGCTCAAAAAACAAAACAATAAACAATTTAGACTATGAAACAAACTTAGTTGATAAAGCAGCAGCAAGGTGCGACAGGATTGATTCCAATTTTGGAAGAAGTTCTTCTGTGGGTAAAATGTTATGACACAGCATCACATCCTACAGAGAAGTGAGTATCAATAATAAGAGTCAATGATGGCTGAGCATGGTGGCTTACCTCTGGAATTCTAACACTTTGGTAGGCTGAGGTGGGAGGATTGCTTGAGGCCAGGAATTCAAGACCAGCTTCCAACAACATGGTGAGACATCCTCTCTTTAAAAACAAAAGAATTAGCCAGGTGTGGTGGAATGCATTTATAGTCCCAGCTACTTGGAAGGCTGGGGCAGGATGATCACTTGAGTCAGGAGTTTGAGATTGCTGTCAGCTGTGATGAGACCAGTGCACTCTACCTCTGGCAACAGAATGCGACCTTGTGACCTTGTCTTAATTAACAACAGCAACAGTAAAATAAGAGTCAATCAATGTGGCAAACTTCATTTTTGTCTTATTTTAAGAAATCACCACAGCCATCCCAACCTTCAGCAATCAATACCTTGATCTGTCAGCAGCAATCAACATCAAGGCAAGACCCTCCACCAAGAAAAAGATTATGACTCGCTGAAGGCTCCAATGATGGTTAGCATTTAGTTTAGCAATAAATATTTTATTTATTTATTTTTATTGATGCAAAATAATTGTACATATTTATGGGGTACATGTGATATTTTGATGTATGCATGCCATGTGTAATGATCAAATTAGGATATCCATCACCTCAAACATTTCTCATTTCTTTATGTTGGTAACACTGCAAATCTTTTCTAGCTAATTTGAAACATATGCTAACAATAAGGTATTTTAAAAATTAAGTTATGTATATCATGTTTTTAGACATAATGCCATTTCGCACTTAATAGACTACAGTATAATATAAACATAACTTTTATATGCACTGGGAAAAAATTCATGTGACCTGTTTTATTGTGTTATTTGCTTTGTTTGGGTGTCTGAAAGTGAACCTATGATATCTCTGAGGTATGGCTGTATTTCCTGTCACCTGAAGTAGTAATAATTGTAATAGCGTATTAGTTTTCTATGACTATTACAAAACATTATAACACAGTTAGTGGCTTAAAACAACGGAAATTATTCTCTCACAGTTCTGGAGGTCAGAAGTATGAAATCAGTATTACTAGACTAAATCCAGGGTGTCAGTGGGGCTTCCCTTTATAGGCTTGCGAGGAAAGTCTCTTCTGGTCTCTTGCAGCTTTATCATTCCTTGATTTGTGGCTGCATCATGGCCACAACACGTATTGTGTACCATTCTCTGTGCTAGGTGCTAAAAATATAATATCTCACTTAACTTCACACAGTCCCAATGAGATTGCATTTTTAAATGATCACTGGTTTGGAGCAAAAATTAGGAAATTTTACAAATTAAATATAAGAGTAAATGCAATTATGGTGATACAGAGAACATGATAGAGCCAAATTCAGAAATGTGTAAAAAATGGTGGGATCTAATTAAATATAGCAAGTAAAATGCAACAGAAGCACATCAGAAAATAAGAAATATTTTTAGAAATATGAGATAAGACTAGGGGAGGAGGAAAGGGGTGTATGCTTCCAAAATGTGTATGATGCACACCACCGGGAGATTGGACACATTGAGGGGAGGGAGGGGGGCAGGGGCAATATTTGTAACCCTAACAATATTTGTACCTCCATAATATGATGAAATAAAATAAATAAATAAAGAAAGAAATAAAATAAACAGCAAAAAAAAAGAAAGATATATGAGATAAGAATATTTAAATTTAGAAGCAGATAGCTAGGCTAAATGTCATTTCTTAAAAATTATTGCAGGATAACCCAAGATATCAAATGGCACAGAAAATATTTGTACCCCCATAATATGCTGCGATAAAAAAATTAAAAATAAATAAAACTAAAAATAAAAAAGAAATATAATGCCAGCGGCAAAAAAAGAAATATATGTGTTTTAGATTCTATTCAAAATTTTCTATTCTATTGAAAAATTAGCAGCCAAACAAAGTACCATGTATAATTCAGAATTAAAAGAAAAACTCTGAGAATCATTTCTTGATTTATAAAATAAATAGTTCAGAGCATATATTATACTTTTCAAACAAAAAACCCCCACTTAAACATAAAATTTAATAAAGCAGAAAGAATTAATGTAATTCAATAAAAGGTAATGATATTTGAAGCAAAAACTAAAAAACAATGAGGTGCAGAAGAAAGTAACATTGAGTATACTTTTATTATTAATAAGGCATAAATAAAAGTTATAACACTATTCTTGGATTTGGTAGTCAAATATGTGGTTATCACTATAATTCATAATACAATAAAAGCTATCTTCTTATCATGGCTTCCCTAAAAATGACTTAAGGCAAAGCTTGCATGTTTCATCTTTATTGTTTGCAATACACTGAAGTAAGAATGATTGGAAAATAAATGGAAGTACAATAGGCTAGGAGGCAGAGTAAGTACAATGTCATACATTATTATACTCATCCCAGCCTTGTAGAAGACTCAGGTTATTTTTTAGTCACATTAATCACCCCTGGACACTTCAGAAACATCCATCTGGCCCAAAAGGATGAGCAAATAATCTGCTAGTTTCTTCCTGTCTCCTGTCTCTCAATATTAAATGTTCACTCTATGAGATTTTAACTTCATCATACTTCTCTATTATATTATCCAACCCTTCCTAGCTGCCCCACTGATTCATGATTATGTTTTTTGGTATGTTTGTAAAGATCCAGTCTCTGTGAGCTGGATTAGGTAAGACCTGGATGTTGGAGTATCTGTACCTCCTAACTCAGTTATGATGGTGAGAGTTGTTCTGAAGCCTGACTCTTGCCATTCAAAGAACATGAGAGGGGCAGTGGTGTTAAGGTGAAGAGTCAATGGCAATGGCAACCAGGATTTCTACCACGGAACTGACCATCAGCCAAGAAACACAGCATGTGGCCAAATTCCAGGGTCAAGTAAGGCTGACCAAATCTTGGGAGGTGCATAGATTGATGGAATACCCCTGCACCATTTAAATTTACTAACTCTTTTTTATTATACCAGAATCTTCTATGAGGACACACTGCCATCATTTTTTCCTCAAGAATGGAGGTACAATTCCAATTCTTAAATGAGTGTCCTGTCAAAATTCTTAAAAGATATTAAGGAAGATAATCAAATAAAGCTAACATAGCTGGTGGAAACTACAACTAGTCCTATGGCTTTGACTAATAGTCATACTTTTCCTTCTCCACCACCCATTTTAGATTTTCTTCCCTTTATCCAGCAATTCAAATGGTTTATGTTGCATGCCTGGTGTAGTAACTCAGGTTATTCATCCATTCATTTCTTCAGAATCCTTCTCAAAATAGCATTCTCTGAAACACAAACAAATGATTAGAATCCCTATATAAGATGAAGTAATTTCTTCCTAGCAAGATTAAGCATATAACAAAGCTGACCAAAACATAGAGTGGATAAGGCAATATGACGGATTTTTGAACATTTAAGTCAAGAAAATACTTGTAATTAATAACCCTATTAAATCAATGATTGTCAAATTGGGTTAATAATCTATCTATATTAACTTTACAAGAAAACACATCATAAAAAGATAGGTCAAATATAATTATGTGGATAAAAGTTTATCAGGCAAATGCAAAAACATGAAGAAATAATGTTATAGTAATGCCAGAATACAAGGAAATAATCATTAAACAGTAATATGTTGTCACTTTATTTTGAGACAAAGGTCAATTATGTAAATATTATTTATTTTTCTGAAACACCCTCTAACATAGTCAAATACATAAATCAAAATAAAATAAAAAACTAAAGAGACAATGCGGGAAATTTTAACATGGCATTAATCTGTTTTGACAAATTAAAGAGAGCAAATAACTCCATATATAGAAACCTTAAGTGTTATTATAATATATTCAAATTATTAGTTACTTAGTTAATTAATCAACTAAAAAAATGAATATATATCTTATCTCAAGCAACAGAAAAGATTTATAAACTTTATCATTCATATCACTTAAAAAGTGTGTATGATGAAATGGATGTCTGGGAAAAAATGCTTATTTCCAAAATTTAATTTAAAAAGGAGAAAAGAAAATGAAAGATTAATGATATATTATGGTATTCCATGCTATATTATTTTCCAGATCACATAAAAACAAAGAAAACTCCTGAATATAGTTTAGAAATTCTCTGATGATCGAAAAAAATCAGATGTAGAAAACATTTAGTTTGATCTTGTTTATTATATAAATATCTTCACCAAAATAGAAAACAGTAGTCAATGGTTCATTAAAAATAATTTTCCACTATAATTAGATGAAACTTTTTTCAGGAATTCAAAGCAAGTATAAAATTAGGAAATATATTGATACAATACTCCACATTTTTACGCCAAATTAGAAAATCTGATGAGCTTCTTAATAGATGCTAAAAATGAACTTTCTATAATCTAATACTATTTATGATGAAACATTTGGAAAAATTGGAATTAAAAGACTATAAAAGCCAATATAATGTGTTATAATATTTTGCATATACTTATGAAATATTTTTGATACAAAAATGTGCAAAAATAACATAATGAACATCTGTGTAATCAACTCTCAGCTCCATATATTAATATTACCAATTCAAATAATATATGACATGCATACTATATCTAAGCATGGTGAATATATTCTGGCATTCATTGTGATTTGTTTTACTTTAGTATATTTTTAACCAACAGGTATTTTAAATTTATAAAATTATATCTATTATTTTTTTCCTTGCGCATTCACACTTTCATATATTGTTTAAAAATGCATTTTAAACTTAGTTTTCCTTTAAACATTTTGGAGTTTTGCTTTTCACATTTGGCTTTTAATGTACTTGGCAATGGCTTCAGTACATGATTAACAGAGCAAGTCCAATTTAATTTTTTTTCTATATGAATACTCAACTGATGCAGAATCATTTACACATTTGCAAGGCAACAGCCTATATTATTGAACTATATGTGCCCTGTTATAGCTCTGTAATCTTTCTTCTGCTCCATTGGTCTTTGCTAGTTCTTCGCTGTAACTTAATTACTATAGGTTTGCAATAATCTTGATATCTAGTAATGCAAACCCTTAAAACTTATTATATTCCTTCAAAATTAAACTATTCTTAATTTTTTAAAAAATATCATATTAATTATAGCATCAGTTTTGCCACATTTTATGTACAAAACAAACCAAAAATCCTAGACCTGGATTGAATTTTTAGATTGATATGCAGATAATTGTCATCTTTAAAAATGTAAGTCTTCATTTCTATGCTTAAGGTGTGCCCTTTCCTTTATTCAGGTCTTTGTTCATATTGCTCAATAAAGTGTTACATTCTTCTCCATAAAGTATATTCTACATTTTATAACAGTGACTATTATTAATATTAGAAATTGTATTTTTCTAACATATGTAGTCAACTCAACCTGGACCATGAGAAATCTTTTTGGTGATGTAAGTGTTCTGTACCTTGATCTCTGTATTACTTCTTAAAACTGCAGATGAGTCTACAATTATCTCAAAATAAAAAGCTTGAAAAAATAGAACGAGCCTCTTTACCTTCTCCCAAAGGATACATTTTAACTGCTGTTAGTGCACAGAAATATGATGGCTTTCATATTGATGATGTATCTATCATGACTACTAAATTATAATTTATGATTAGTTTCTTTGGGAATTTATGAGACATGTTATGTAGACAACTATATTCATCTGAAAATAAAACCATTTATGTTTATTTATTTTCTATTTTTATTCTATTGTTTATTTTCTTTATCTTAACACACTGCTGAGCCATAAGTTGAAGAGAAATAGCAAGCATTTTTATCAGCATCTTATTTTAAATACAACAAATTCTAAACTTTAATCGCTTTGAAGTATAATGTAAGTTTTATAGGATATGTATAGTTCAGATTAAGGAAGTACATTTTTGTTTATTCTTCTAGCCACAAGGCTCTGGATAAACCCACCTGCCTAAAATAATGATAAATCAAACAAAAATATATGAAACAATGCTTTTCATACATGAGATACTTTATACAACACAATATAGTGATACCTGACATAATGGAAAGAAACAAGGTGTTTGTTCTCACTTGCTTCTAGGCCATAGAACAGGGAGGGAAAACTCAAATAGAGTCTGGCAATCTTGTTGAGTTCAGGACACATACATCAGAGTTTGGAGAGGGTAAGGAAGTTAAAATTTATGAAGTGAAATATTGCAGATGATGAAGTTGAATATTGATGAGAATTCTAGAAAACTATAGAGGAAGAAAGAAATATTGGCTCATATGTAGGAAGAAAGAACCAAGTTCATGAAAAGAGTCACCAGAAAAGAGGAGAACCAATCAAAGTGAAGCATAAAGAGAAATAGAAACAAAAATTTACAATCTTAACAATGAAAGTGAGGGCATCAATCCAAATTCTCTATATACTAACATGATAGTAAGAAAATACTGTTAACCAATTGACAAATTAAATTCAGAAAATTGAATTAAATGGAAAAATTCCTTTAAAATGCAAACTACTAAAGCTTGCTCAGGAAAAATTTGATAACCTCAGTTACTCTCTATAAAATAATGTAAATTCATATTTAAAATACGTCTAACACACAACAAATTTTAGGACCCAGTGGTTTCAGTGGCCAGTTCGCCCAAACATTTGGGAAAGAAATAATATGAATCTTACATAAACTTTTACAGAAAATTAAAGAAAAATGAGTAATTACCAATGGATTTTGAGGCCAAGACTACCCTGAATCCAAAACCAATCAAAGATAATACATATCAAAAAACTACAGACCAATAATATTCACAAATAAATATACTCAAATCTCTAATATTTTACCAATTGCACCCAGAAAGATATAAAACTGTTACTGTATCATGACCATTAAAGGTTTTTATCCCAAGAATGAAAAAATTCAATACATATTCATGATGAAATCTCCCAGACAAGTAGTAATAGAAGAGAACATCATAACCTGATAAACATCACCTACAAAAATTTTAAAGCTAACATTATCCAAATTATTTGCCTTAAAATCAGGAAGGGATTGATAATGCCTATTCTCACCACTTCTATTTAATATCGCACAAGAAATTCTAGCCTAAACAAAAAAAAAAAACCCAATAGAATAAATAAAACTCATACATTTTAGAAAGAAGGAAGTGAAAATCTTATGAAATCTACAAAATAGGTAATAAAATATATGAGTTTATCAATGTCAAAAGATACAAAATAATTCTGAAAAAATAAATTACATTCTACTTCTAGCAGCAAATACTTTGAAAATTAAAATTAAAGAAAATATTATTTATTTATAATGCCATACACCATGAGATATTAGAGATAAAAACAAAATCATGCAGAATCTGTGTATTCAAAACAATAAATTTGGAGAAACTTTAAAGAAGATTTAAATTAATGGAGAAATATGTTAATGATGTAAAATTGTTAATATGTGACTTTTCTTGAAATCAGTTTAAAGATCCAATGTAATCCTTATCGAAATTACAGTAGGCTTTTAAATACAAAGTTACAAGTTCCATATTGTTAAAATGTCCATTACCTAAAGTGATCTACAGAATTAATGCAATCCCTATCAAAATACCATCATCATTGTTCACAGATCTAGAAAAGATAATTCTATGCTTTGTATGGAACCAGAGAAGACCTCCTATAGCCAAAGAAATCTTAAGCAAAAGGAACAAATTGGGAGGCATCCGTCTATCAGACTTCAAGCTTTACAACAAGGGTATAGTAACTAAAACATCATGGCACTGGCACAAGAACAGAGATATAGATCTTTAGAACAGGACAAAGAAACCAGATATAAAACCATCCTCATATAGCCATCTAATCTTTGACAAAGCACACAAAAATATACATTGGGGAAAATAATTTCTACTCAATGAATGGTGCTGGGAAAACTGGATAGCCACATGTAGAAAACTGAAACAGAATCTGCACCTTTCACCTCTAACAAAAATAAACTTATGGTGGATAACAGACTTAAACCTAAGGCATGAAACTAAACTATAAGAATTATAGAAGAAAATGTGGGAAAAACTCTTATAGACATTGGCATAGGCAAAGAATTTATGAGTAAGACCCCAAAGGCAATCACAGCGACAACAAAAATAAATAAAGAGGGCCTGAGCAAATTAAAAAGCTTCTGCACAGCTAAGGAAACTATTACAAGAGCAAACAGGCAACCTATAGAATGGGAGAAAATATTTGCATGTTACACATCCAATAAAGGGCGGATAATTAGAATCTATATAGAACACAGGAAAATAAGCAAGAAAAAAATCAAAAAACCCTATCAAAAAGTGGGCAAAGGACATGAACAGAAACTTTTCTGAGGAAGACAGAATAATGGCTAATAAACATATGAGAAAATGCTCAACATCTCTAATCATCAGGGAAATACAAATCAAAACCACAATGAAATATTACTTATCTTCAGTGAGAATGGCCTTTAACAAAAAGTCTCAAAACAATAAATGTTGGCGTGGATGCAGAGAGATAGGAACACTCATACACTGCTGGTGGGACTGCAAACTAGTTCAACCTCTGTGGAAAGTCATATGGAGATAACTCAAAGAGCTAAAAGTGGAACTACCATTTGATCCTGCAATCCCATTACTGGGCATCTACCCAAAGGAAAAAAGTACATTCTGTAAAATAGACATCTGCACTCAAATAGCAGCACAATTCAGAATTGCAGAAAGGTAGAAACAACCTAAGTTCCCAATAATACATGAGTGTATTAATAAAATGTGGTCTAAGTATACCATGGAGTTCTACTCAGCCACAAAAAACAATGGTAATCTAGCACCTCTTGTGTTTTCCTGGATAGAGCTGGAGCCCATTATATGAAGTAAAATATCACAAGAATGGAAAAACAAGCACCACATGTACTCACCATCAAATTGGTACTAATTGATCAACACTTATGTGCACAGATAGTAGTAACATTCATTGGGTGTCGGGCAGATGGGAGTGGGGATAAGGGTATGGGAATATACACACCTAATGGGTGTGGTGCACACTGGGGGATTGACACACTTGAAGTTCTGACTTGGTGGAGCAAGGCAATGTATGTAACCTAAACATTTGTACCCCCATAATATGCTGAAATAAAAAATAAATAAATCAATAAATAAAAATAGGCAAAGGATTGAATAGATATTTCTCAAAAGAAGACATACAAGTGACCTACAGGAACATGACAAAAGGCTCAACTTCATTAGGTATCAGAGAAATGCAAATCACAACACAGTGAGATACCATCTCATGCCTGTTAAAATGACTTTTATAAAAGTGACAGACAATAATGAATGCTGGACAGTACATGGAAAAACCGGAATTCTCATATACTTTTGCTAGGAATGTAAATTAGTGAAATTTTGGAGAGCACTATAGATAGTCCTCAAAGTACTAAAAATAGAACTATCATCTGACCCAGTAATCTCACTGCTAAGTATATCCATAAGAAAGGAAATCAGTATTTTGAAAAGTCATTTGTATTCCCATGTTTATTGCAGCACTACTCACAATAGCCAAGATTTGGAATCAACCTAACTGTCCATCAACAGATGAATGGATAAAGAAAATTTGGTGTATATACACAATGGAATATTGTTCAACTGTAATAAGTATGATATCTTGCCATTTGCAAGAACATGGATGGAACTGGAGAACATTATGTTAAGTAAAATAAGCTAAGCATAGAAAGATAAATTGACACGTTCTCACTCATCTGTGAGAGCTAAATGTTGAAATAATTGATCTTATGGAGACAGAGAGTAGAATGATGGTTATCAGGGGCTGGAAGGAGTAGCAAGGTATTGGGGATAAAGTGGGGCTGGTTAATGGATACAAAAAATATAGTCAGATAGTTGTATAGAATTAATAATATTTGATAGCACAACAAAGTGACTATAGTTAATAATTAGTTATGGCATATTTTAAAATAACTAAAAGTGAAATTAGAATGTTTTGGATACATAGAATAAATGCTAGAGATGATGGATTCCCCAATTACCCTGATTTGATTATTACACACTGTATCCCTGTATCAAAACATCACATGTATCCTATAAATATGTACAACTATTATATACACTTAATAATTTTAAAAAGATATCAATGCTTATGAATATTGAAAGTTACACTTAGGTTAAAGGAAAACATACTCCTGTAGATAGTTGCAGGTCCTAGGACTAGAATCCACAAAGTGGCCCAATACAAAAACTTTTGTAAGGTTTATATTCTTAGATAACATTCATCTTAAACTTTAAGGGCCAGGTAGACACCTCATATTTGTTTCCCTAATGACACCTCACATTTTAAACATAATGGTAATTGTTTTTCTCCTTTGAGCTAAGTGTTATAGTAAAATCTGAATACTTGATGAGTTTACAGGATTTTTCCCCCTAACTAACATCAAGCCCTAACTGATAGACACATTTGTGTGCAGTTGATAGGAAACAATCATTCCTATCTCTAATTTGTAATTGACAATACTATCTTTTTTGCTTTTATCATTCTGAAGAAACAAGAATTCACTACATATTTTAGGTGAGTGAAGTAAAAACATGTAGTCATAAAAGGAAGTGTGGCCTGCTGTGTCTTTTATTCTACAACCTTAGGAGCCTCTTGTGTAAGCAGTGACATTGAGCCTAATTAACCTTTAATTCCTGTGTCTGTGCCATTATGAAGAAGAGGCATCAATGACCTCTAGTAGAGAAGGACAGAAGGATGAGAAAGGACCTACACAGTAGATGGCACCTCTGTCTGTTTGGGACCTCCTCCCTTTCCTCCACTTGGTAAGCGGAGGTAGCTCTTTTACAGGCATTTAGGTTGCACGTAAGATATAGGAAAATGATAAAACCAAATTCAGCTAGAACTATCTGAAAGAAAATTCATAATCACAGACTATGACAATTATTGTTATTTGAAATAAGAAATGCAATGACAGTTACACTCTGAAATATATACTGGGTACTTATATAGTTTGTTCAGAATGATGAAAACAAAAAAGGCCGAATTGTCATTTACAAAATAGAGATAGGAATGATTGTTTTCTATCAACTGCACACAAATGTGTGGATCAATTAGAGATTGATTTCGGTTGGAGTGGAAAATCCTATAAGGTTCTTAGCTCCTTTGAGATGTTCTGGATGACCTTTAAGTCACTTTCTTACTTTCTGATTCTATTGTCATTATCTTATACTGGGAATTAGATACATCCTATAAAAGCTTTGCTTAGAAAAATAATCTGCCTTTGAAATAATAAACTTTTACTTTGGCTAAAGAAGACATAAAAATGTTTCCTTCTAAAAACTATAAATCATATTGGGATAATATGTTTTTCTGCCAAAATAATAAACTCATTAGGAAAAATGTCTAAAATATTAATAATATTTTATAAAAATGAATTAAAGAAATAAAAGTATAATAAGTCCCATGGATGTTTTACATAATGTTTATGTAAAAATCTTTCAGCTTTCCAATGAAGACACCTCTGATATGTAATTTTTGGTAAAACTGTACAGATGGGAAAACAGGCTATTCTGCATTTAACTAATATTCACAGCTTTTACTTTATATGCCTTTTAAAAACAGCAAATAAAATTATTTTAAAGGAATGTTTTGTGTACATGAAAACTGCTAATTTTCTAATTTCTTCAGAAATGGAACCAAAACAAGAATTATAAAAGGCCCCTTAAAATTTTGTTTTCACTAATAGTCATTTTTCGTCAAATTTTTTGTAGGGATGTGCAACTTGAAGACAGTTAATGTGCAAGACATTTTATTATTCAAGTGGACATTTAATAGACAATTAATATCCATACTGATGATTGACTTTAAAAAGACAAAAAATTATTTATATTTCTTTGTAGATGAGAATAGACACTTAGATACCTTATACAAATTGTTGTTATACCAAATAGAATCAGTTTATTAATAAGATAAAATAATCTAATTTTAGTTTGAAAAGAATAGATATAACATTTGGAGACACCATTCCATGTCTGTTTCATATCAATTTCCAAAATTGAGCTAGTCATCTATTTTTGAAATTCAAATTTGACATGAAAAAACATTATATTTCAGCCTGTTGCAATAGCATATTAGAATTTGTATTTTGTACTTATAGGAAAACAATAAAAAAAGATTTATTTTTTCTTCTACTCACTTTCAAGATTTTAATTATAATTTAATGATTGCAAGCTTCTTTCTATTTGATCATTTGTTTTTCCCTTACTCTATAAATAAATAATTTGAGGTGGTCTATAGTTAAATTTCAGCATAAGATTAACCTACTAATATAACTGAGAAGGCCATTTAATAAAGGAGAACATTAAAATGGGTTTGAGATTTAACTATTGTTTAAAATATGAAAGATTATCTCCCATATAGGATTATTGTGATAATTAATTAAAATCCATTAAATGAGATATGTAAATATGACACTAAATGTATTTCTTTAAAATATTTCAAACACAGAAACACACGTGTTCGCTCACGCACACACACACACATTTGTGCTAAACATCTGTACAAGGAGAAACATTGCTACTCAAGTTGAAGAAGTCTTTAGCAATTTGCTTTTATGATTCATTTTGAATTTTCTATCAGAAAAGACAAAAATGAAATTTAAGTATTATGTCATTTTTAAGGGAAAAAAAAGCCAAGTAGAAGCATAAGATGATCAAGATAGGCAAATTTTATCCAAAACAAGAATTCTGAAAATAATTTGCCCTGAGACTTTCTTATATAGGGTGCCTTGATATACAATGCAAAGTATATACATGATAAAAAAATTTAGCAACAAAAAGCCAAAGCACCTCCATATATAATTTTTTCCTATATAGATACTTTGTGAAAAATATTCCAGTATATCAAAGAAGAAAATGACAACATGGGTGTTAGTGTTAGATCCAAGTTAGTTCTGATATTGTTCATTACAAACTAAGTGACAAATCATTATCTATTCTTCTGCTTTTGTATTGGTTTGTTTTTTGTTTTCTCTTGTTTTAACTACAAAACAGGAAATTGAACTTCTTGCATTCCACTCTTTCAACAAAATTTTATCTTAACTCATATTTAATATTAATCACTATAGCATACATTTTCAGGATATAAATAATATTGATATTTAACACTAATACATTGTTATAAGTGAAAATATGATATGGTGATTAATATGATTAATATTTATATATCTTTTATATTATATATTTATGTGTCAATATATAATGTGGAATAGTATATATTTCTGTGTTATTAATCATATATTAATTATGACATTATTTTAAGCAAATTTCTCAAATATGATATCATTTATTTTGTGCCATTTATATTAACATATTAATTCACAAAACTTTAATATATTATTTTATTGATAGGTAAACATTGTACATGAATAAGTTTTCTTTGGAACTACATTTATTAATTAGTTTAATAATATTATTAATATTGATATTTGTAACTTTATTAAAATTTATATTTTTGTTTCACAATTCATGCATCCATGATAAATTATCACTTAATGTTGGAATGATATAGATTTAGTTGAAATTCTATTTCTATATTCCATTTTTATAATTTAAGCACTAGGAAATGTTCAGATAAATAGATAGAAATGAAAGGGATTTCATAATAGCATTATAGAACTCTTTGAACTCCTTCCAAGATTTTTGCTGAAATCACACATGAGTTTATCACGAATATAAGTTTTTATATTTTTGCAATGTAATTTATGGATTGTAAAATTTCACTTGCTTTAACGTATGATTCTGTGGGAGTCTTAAAAAACACATATTGTCATGTAACCACCGTTGAAAGATACAGAACAGCTTCATCATCCTTGCCTCCGAGTCTCCCTGTGTACTTTTGTAGGTTAAAAACTCCTCTTAGTCACAGACTCTGGCCTTTAATCTGCTTTCTTAAAGTTTTGTCTTTTTTTAAATGTCATGTACTGTAAAGTATCAAACTGTGTTCAACCATTTTTGGTCTTTCTTTCATTTAGCATAATATATTTGAGGTTTAATTATGCTGTATATATCAGTAGTTTGTTGTTTCTATTGTTGAGTAATTCCATTTTAAGATGTACCTTAATGGTTCATCCATTATCCAGTTGAAAGTCATTTGGGGTGTTTTCAGTTTTTTTGGAAGTTATTATTAAAGCAGCTATAAACATTCTCATACAGATTTTGGAGTAATCATAAAGTTTCATTTCTATTGGCTAATATTTAGGAGGGAAATTATTGAGCCACATGTTAAATTGGTCTTTAACTTTATAATCAACTGTCAAATTGCTTCCCAAAGTGGCTATGTTATTTTGCATTCCCACTCTGAATGTATGAGAGTTTTAGTTGCTGAGAATCCATGCCAGAATGTAACAAAATTGTTGAAAATCATTTGATTGTATATACGGATCTATTTCTAGACTTTTTATTCTGTTCCATTGATGTGTTTATCCTTATGCCAATACAAACTATATCTAGTCCACTATGGAATTATATTGTCCAGAAATTGTGTAGTGTAATGCCAACAAATTTGTTCTTTTTAAATTTATTTTGAGTATTCTAGTTCCTTTTGGAAGAATTTGTTGATTTATACAAAATCAAATGCAGCTTGAACTTTTATTGGGATTGCAATGTATTCATAGTTATGATTGGGAAGATTGACATCTTCACACTTTTGACACTTTCAATTCATAAACATAATACATATCTCCATTGGTACTCTTTTGATTTATTTGATCAGTGTCTCATAGTTTTCAGCACACAGATCTTTTTACATATCTTGATAAACATAACTAGTTCATATTTTTGGTATTATGGGAAATGATAATTTAAAAAACTTAATTTTCAATTATCCATTGCTAGTGTTTAAAAGTATAATTGATTTTTGCATATTAATCTTTCATGTTGTCATGCTACATTCTTAAACTTATGTATTAGTTCAAGTAGTTTTTTTTTCTTTATTTTTTGTAGATCCTGTGGCCTTGTCTACATAGGCAAAAATATTATCTATGAGTAGAAACTTATTTTTTTCCTTTCCAATATGTACAACTTTTATTTATATTTTTTATCTGATTGTACTAGCTAGCACCTCCAGCCATGATATTGAATAGAAGTATTTATTTTTGGTGAGAATAGATATCCTTACTTTGTTCCAAGCTTTAGGAAAAATCAGTGTTTGTGATGTTAATTGTATTTTGTTCATTTGTTGTTTTTGTTACTGTTTACCAAATTGAGGATATTCCCTTCTATTTTTAGTTTATTCAGACTTTTATCATAAATAAATGTTGAGTTTGTTAGAAGAATTTGCTGCATCTTCTAAGACATGGGTTTTCATCTTTTGTCTGTTAATTGGTGAATCAAATTGTTTGAGTTTCAAATACTGAACCAGCCTTTCTTTCCTAGGATAAACCAAAATTGCTTATGATATATTATATTGTCATTCTTACATGCTCTTGAATTTTGTGTTTTATTTTGTGTTTATATATTGCTATATTTTATTGAAGAATGTTGTATGTTCATGAGAGCCATCAGTATGTAATTTTTATCATATTTTTGTCTAATGTTTAATGAATGAAATGATAGTCTTCTGAAATAATTTAGAAAAGGTTCATTCCTCTAAAAGAGTTTCATAGAATTGGTAATTTTTCTTCTTTAAATATTTGGTAGAATTCACCAGGAAAGCCACGAGGGCCTGGAATTTTCTTAGTTTAAACATTTTTAAACTATAGATTCAATATCTATAATTGATATAGAAATATTCAATTATTAGATTATTACTTCTTGCTAGTTTGGAATCTTTAAGGAATTATACATTTCCTCTAAACTTTCAAGTTAATAGGCATAAATTTGCTTGTAATCTTATTATCCTCTTAAGATTGGTAAGGTATATAGTGATTTCCCCTCTTTCCTTCCTAGTATTTATAATTTCTGGGGTTTTTTGTGTGTGTGGTAACTCTGGTGAGAATTTTATCAATTTTGATTATATTTTCAAAGAAACAGCGTTTGGTTTCCTTGATTTTTAATTTTTCCCTCAGCATTTGTTTTGGTTTTAAATTTCATTGATAGACTGTTCTTTAACATTCCTTTTCTTGAATATTTGGGTGTTTTACTTGCTCTTCTTTTCTTCCAGATGCTTAAACAAAGCTTAGATCATTTATATGAGACCTTTCTTCTAAGTAAGTATTTAATGCTATCATTTAACTGCATACCATAAATTTTAATATATTTTACTTTCAAGTTTATTAAATTTAACTATAACATTCCTTGTTATATCCTCTTTGGCTAATGAGTTACTTAGGAATATATGTTCAATTTAAATACATGGGCTTTTAAATATCTTTCTATTATTAATTTATAATTTAAGTATATTACAGTTAGTGGCTTAATGACAATGAGATACAATCCTCAGGTTTTACAAATCTCCCCCTATGGGTTAGTGACAGGCTAGCCTATGCATCTAGGAATATCACATCTGAATCTAGACTTCACACTACCACAAGCAGACATAGCCAAACAGTGCAGCAAACTCATGCAATTACATATGACTCCCATCTTCTTTTCAACATATACCAGCAGTCTTTCCTCAGTTTTCTCTCAAGCAACTCTTTTATGACCTAAAACAACCCAGATCTGTTCTTCTAGAGGAAACATCAAAGAATGATAACTGGTCAACATTACTCTGAGTAAGAGGCATGTAGAAAAAGAAATACAAAAAATAATGTTACCCATTAAGGGAATTTTTTTTGTTGTTTCAAAATGTCAAGGTACAAATATTTTAGGTTTCATGGGTCATTTTTGTAATGCTTGAGTCTTGTCGGTAGGTGTGCCCATCACCCAACAGTGTTCATAGTACCCATTAGGTTGTTTTATTCCCCTCCCCTCTTCCAGTCTCCCCCTTGCTTGATCTCTGAGTTTTACTTCCCTCTTTGCACTTTTGTATTCATCGGTTAGTTCTAATCTCGTAGTGAGTACATGTGGTGCTTGTTTTTCCATTCTTGGCATACTTCACTTAGTGACATTTTAAATAGGGAACACCACAACGGGAGATTTTCTGGGTGTGCATTTGGTTGTTCCTATTATTATCCCCAGTGCACTACCAGCTTCAAAATCCTCTGGCTTTACCTTGTATTTAGGCCAGGGGCTGGATGCTCAAGAGTTTCATGTAATGTTCACATGTCATCCTTACCTTTAGTCTGTCCCTGTGAGCCTGTTCTTCAGAAAGATTCTCTCCTCACTCCCTTGTCTCACCACCAGTGGTTGACTGCTGTTGTATGTTTCTCGGTGCTTGCAAGCCAATTTGAGATAAGGTAGGACAGCAAGGTGTTTTCTGTTGATTAATTTAGCCTAAGTCATATTCATGGACTGTGTATCAGAATCTTGACAGTGGTACTTTCTAATTGATCCTGCTCCTATCCAGTGGTTGGGTACTTCTGATAATCTAGCCCAAAGAGTGTTTCCTGAATACTCTTCAAAAGACATAGAAATGTTCTATTTTATGACCCCTTCTCTGTCACAATGGATCTTTTCCCACTTCCCTTAGTGTGACAGAGTTTACTACCTAGCAGTTTAAGTCTTCTATAGTGAAGGATATTGGTGGACCTTATTCTTTCCTGACAGTGGCTGATGATTTTCTCTCTTAGGTCTGCAGCTAGAGGGACTTTCTTTCAGTCAAAGTTTCTTGTGAGCATGTGGTGAGGTTTCTGAAGAATAGTGTTTGAGGGACTGTGAATTTCCTTTTTTGTCTGTGGCTTGGAGTTTTTCTATACTCTCATGGTAGCTGAACCACAATTTACAAACTTATTTACCATTATAACTGTATTGTTCTTAAGATATTTTGTATGCAACTGACATCCCTTTCTCCAATGGACTGCCCTAGATGAGTAAGTGATAGTATCCAATGTTTCCTTGACAGGTCCTGTCTTTATTTCAATTTAGAGTATATTGCTTCCTATGCTCCTAACTCTCTAATAGATTAAAGAAAAGTCATGATTTTGTTGAGTATCTAGCTTTTTTTGCATGTGTGGTAGGAAAAACATCCTTTCCAGCTCTTAAATATTATTGTTACTAACCTACCATCTAACAATTTTCTGGCCCTCCCTTTAAAATCTTTTGAAAACAATAAGTGTAAGTCATCTGAATTTTAAAAATTATTTGTTAGTAAGGTTTTTCTGTGCATATATTCTCCTTTTTTAATATATACCCTGATATTTTGAAATATTGTTTCTGTAAATCATTTTATGATTCATGGTCAGTGACAAATTTTGCCTCTAAATTCATAATATGAAAAAATACCATAGTGAAAGAGGAAAGAGGATGTGGAATAAGCATGAATATAGGTGTTTTAAGAATATTAGTTTTAGGAATTATTGTATTTGAAAGTTGTGCACCAGGAAATTGAATCATTAAAAAATTGTCCAAGACATGTTTTCTTTACAAATCTTTCTGAACCTCTACAGAAGAAATAACTGTTTTGAGCACTTGTGAGCTAATTAATAAAAATGTTAAGCAGAACACCAGGAACATCAACAATTTTCAATAAATATTTGCTATTTTTATTATTAATAAAACCAGTCCAATGGCATACTAGAATGTTCAAGGCAGGGAAGATGACAACGGTGAAATAACATAATTTTGTAGCATATTGATGATATGGAGTGGTTCAGTTACACAGTTTAATACAACTGGAGAGTTAATTGCTGAATTACAGTTACTATTTTACAGCTTCCCTAAACATCTATTATAGGAGAAGCTCAAGACAGATAAATATACTTGATATTACCTTCAGGTATATCTAAGCCAAAGACATTCAATGTTGTCCATTGAAATAATGGACTGATATGCTATCGGTAATGAGCATGTAAAAAATAATGTTTCTTTATGAAAATCAAGCTGTATGAATTATATACTTGCTTTGTTAAAAGACTGTTTTATTCATTCATAAAAATTGGACACATGGGTACCCTCAAAGGGCTAAAGTATTTAAAAATTCTTATTTATTCATGCATGTGCTCGAACAATTACTTAACTGAATCCCTAAAATAAAAACACATAAATGATGAAAAAGTTGACCTTGAAGTAGATGACATTGTGAATAACCATGAAACTATTTTCCACCTTTATGTGACTCTTGTAATTGGATCAATTTTGAAGAGGTCTATATCTCAGAGAATGTTCATGAATAAGATAACTGCAAAATATACACTCAAATAATAAATATGTGATAGAAATTTTAAATATTATCTTTCTAAATATTAATATAAGTCTTTCAAAGAGTGATTTTAGTATGGGCATAATAAATTTATGATCTAGGTCAGTTGTTTAATGAGATAATTTCTGAAATATATGATTAGGGATGCACCATTGGCATTTAAAAGGCTGCTTGTCTTTCCCAAAAATTTAATTACTATGACCCAATGGCATTTCCATAAATACCTATAAGAACCTAAACTGTATGATGTTCCTTAAACCATCAACTGTTGCATCTCCTCCTTCGTAAATTATAATCTAAGTTTGTAACAAACCAGTTCATCTAGTCATCCTAGTCACACTCTTCCATGACTTCTCCTTTTCACCACTGCAGCATATTTATCTAAGAGAACAGTAACTTTTGTTAATTTTTACCACCTGGATTTATTTACAAGGTATTTGTTATTCTTCATTGAACTATCTTTGAATTAAATAATCCTATAGCTATCTTAATTGGAATATTGAAATAAATCTTTGCTTCATGGTCTCCCTGCACAAGAAATTGTTATTATTCAGCAAACCTAACAAGGCTTATTATATTACTGTGCCTTTAAATTTTGTGATAGGAAGAGAATGAAAATCCCACTATGAAAGTATCTGGTCTTTTCAGCTAGTCTGCTCTGCATAGTCAAATTCCTATGTTTTCTGTTTTGTGTCATATTTCATATTTGGTATTCATTTCTATTTTTACAATTTTAGCTGAAATTATATTTAGACCATGAGATCTTGAGAAATAAACTTCTCTCATCTTCTCCTTCTCATTTTCTCATTTTCATTCTCAGTTCAGAACAAAGTACATTGAACAAAGTAAGCATTCCATAATTGTTAGTTGAATTAATGGATTATTTAATGAAATTATACAATTGTAGACTTAGAAAGAACTCACCACATCCATCACTAATGTGAGTCTCACATTACTTGATTTCAATCATAATATAACCCTTAAGGATTCAAGACCGTGTGGTATTGGTATAATGATAGACAAATAGATCAAAGGATGAGATTCAAGAAATAAACATACACAACTGAGTTTTGATAAAGTTCTGAGGACAAATGTAGTCTGTTTAACAGATGGTCTCTTAAACAGATCATCTGATGGTCTGTTAAACATTTTTCATATCCATATGGAAAAAACTGATAATTTTGACCTTAACCTCACTATATACACAAAACTAATCTTAGAATGGAGAATAGATATTAACATAAAAGCTAAAATTTTAAAACTTCCAGGAGATACCATAACACTTCCAAAATAGACAGGAGAGGCCATGACCTTGTAAGTGAAGACTGAGCAAAGAAGAATAAGGAAACAGCTGGGGGTGATAGAAATGTCTATGTGGATTGATATGAAATACATTTGGTCTTTGTCCTAGGTTCCTTTCACAGAGCTCCTAAAACCCCCAAGTGACAGAGGTGTTTTTTGTTTTACACAATGAGTCCCTTAAATAACACCTGAATTTATGCTACTGAGGTGACTAAGGATGTGGCCCCTAGATAGCGCCAGGATAGGGTAAGTCACCAGAAAGACTAAAGGGTAAGGATTAGAGGTTTGCAAGAGTTAGCCCAGTCCATAAACATTCAGGAAAGGGTGGGAGAGAAGAGTAAGCTCTATAAAAACTTTTGAGCAACAGGATGGTCAGAGATAACCAGGTGCATTTGTGTCTTTTCACAATTTCAGACTTCTGCTGATAGTATTTATTGTTTTATTTTATTTTTAATTTTTATTTTTTAGAGTTGGTGTCTCACTCTGTCCTCTAGGCTGTGGTGCAGTAGCATGGTCAGCACTCACTGCAGCCTCGAACTCCTGGGTTCAAGCAATCTTCCTCCCTCAGCCTCCATAGTAGCTGGGACTACAGGCATGCACCACCATGCCCAGCTAATTTTTTATTTTTTTAATTTTTGTAGAGATGGGGGTCTTGCCATGTTACTCAGGCTTGTCTGGAATTTCTGGGATCAAGCAATCCTTCTACCTCGGTCTTCCAAAGTGCTTGGATTACAGGCATAAGCCTACTGCTGCTATTTCAATCATAAAAGCCAGGAGCTATGTGGAGTTTCCAATAAGACAATTCTTAGTGCTGCCCATTCACTTGATAGAGCCACGAACACACAAGCCCAAGCCACTCTATAAGTCAGTCAATATTGCAAACCAGGTATAGTAATAAAATTAATCGATATATAAATGTTACATATTAAAATTTCTACATTAAACAAAATAGCATTTAACATTGTCAGAAAAGGGTATAAGAAAGGGAGTTAATGAACACATTCAAGGAAAGTGATATAGATAAGAAGAATGTCCTGGGCTGATCCAGTTTATCTTCACTGAAGCTGACAGCATCTTGCAAAGTCTTTGATTTTGGCAGGGCCTTTGGTGGCAGATGCCTAGTTGCTTATTATGAGGGACAGCAAGGCAGTCACTCTGAAGGCAACCAGACAGGCAGCAGAAGTCCTGTTCCTTTTAGTCTTCGAGACATCTGGTGGGGACTGAGAGTAAAGAGTTAAGTCCTTATCTGTCCAGGTTTAGTCTATACACATCTGGTCCCTGTTAGCATAATGCCTTCTTAAAATGGAGTCTTTTTCTAAGATGGAGTAGCACTTATTTCCAGGGTGCTCTATATACTTTGCCCCATTCACTTTCCATCTGGTTGTTCACCTGCATCCCTTGTATTAATACTATTCTATACTAATAATAGACTAATAAATGTATGTAAAGTATTTCGCTGAGTTCTGTAAGCAGCTCTAGCAAGTTATTGAACCCTGGGAGGGGGTTTATATAACTGGTTGATCAGAAGCACAGGTCATACCTGGGACTTGAGATTGACATCTGAAGTGTCCTGGATGGGAATGGGGGGCAAATCTTGTGGGACTGAGCCCTTAACCTGTGGGATACTATCCTATCTCCAGGTAAATAGTATCAGAAGTTAATTGAATTATTGGACATCTAGTTGGTGTCTGCTATAGAATTTCTTGGTGTGCAGGGAAGACAAACCTAACACATCTGATCACAGAAGTGTTCTGTGGTTAAGTGTGAGCATGGAGAGTGTTTTTTCTCCTCTATGGTCTGGTATGTCAATATCAGTGGTTTCATGGGATCATACGATTACCAGAATTCATTCCACTGTACTCTTAAAATGGATACATTTCATTATATATAAATTAAGCCTCAACAAAACTGATTCCTCAATGTATATTATTATTATATAATATACATTGAACAAGTTCAGCTTTTTTACATAAATTAGATGCCAATATATTTGTAATAGAAACGTTTCTTAATAAGATACACTGCCTCCACACATACACACACACACACAAATAGAAAAAATAAAAACAAAAATAGAGTAACACAATTGACAATTGTAGGGGAGTATTCAGAGCAAATAGAACTCTCATATTTTCCTGGTGAAGTACAAAATAAAAAAGTTCAGTGGCAGTTTATTAAAAATTATTAAATTTTTATAGTTCAGTGGCAGTTTATTAAAAATAAAAATATGTATTTACTATATGATCTAGCAATTCAATAATTCAATTCTATTTCTAGGTCTCTAATATACACTCACAGACACGCATATAAAGATATACCACACTCGATTTTCATTATTTATGAATTCCATATTTGCAAATTGACCTACTCACTAAAATGTATTTGTATCCCTAAAATCAGTGTTTGCAGTAATTTCATGGTTATGCATGAACATGTTCAGTGTGGTGAAATTTTGAGTAGCTCAACATGCACTTTTTCAGTTGAGGTTGAATAAGGCACTAATCTGTCTTCTTGTTTTAGCTCTCATACTGTAAAAAGTATACTTTTCGGAGTCCATTTAGTGACACATTTTTTGCATTGTTATGCTTTTTGTTGATAATTTCACTTTCTAAAATGGCTTTCAAGTGTAGTGCTAAAGTGCTGTCTTGGTGTTCCCAGATACAAGAAGGCTGTGGTGTGCTTTATGGAGAAAATGCATACATGTGTTAGGTAAGCTTTTTTGAGGCTTGATTTATAGCACTGTTAGCTGTGAGTCCAATGTTAATGAACCAACGATATATATTAAATGAGGTGGCCTTGAACAGAAACATACGTAAACCGAGATAATATATTGATTCTTAGGTGAAAACATGACCAAAGCCTCACAGGACCTAACCCTGTATTTCTCCAAGAGTACTGTTTGGTATCGCTAATTTAGTGCTCACAGTGACTTTATAGAAGATCACTACCATGCATAATGAGAATGACTGTGGGTTTTTGACTATATCTATTTCTTTCTCTCTCTCTCTATATATATATATATTCTTTTTTTTTTTTTTTTTTTTTTTTTTTAGACAGAGTCTCACTTTGTTGCCCAGGCTAGAGTGAGTGCCGTGACATCAGGCTAGCTCACAGCAACCTCAAACTCCTGGGCTCAAACAATCCTCTTGCCTCAGCCTCCCGAGTGGCTGGGACTACAAGCATGCACCACCATGCCCGGCTAATTTTTTTCTATATGTATTAGTTGGCCAATTAATTTCTTTCTATTTATAGTAGAGACGGGGTCTCGCTCAGGCTGGTTTCGAACTCCTGACCTTGAGCAATCTGCCCGCCTCGGCCTCCCAGAGTGCTAGGATTACAGGCGTGAACCACCGCGCCCGGCCTATATATATATATATTCTTCACAAAAAGATTTCAACACAGATATTTATGGCACTGTTATTCATAATAGAAATGGGGAACCCACATTTCAGTAAAGATGTGAATGAAAAGCAAATTGTGTTATAGCCATACAATGCAGGACACTATTGATACATGCAACTTTAAAACATTATGCTGAGTGAAAAAATATAGTCATAAAACAGTATATTTTATATTAATCATTTATATGCTATTATAAGACATACAAACAAAACCATATTGATAGAAAGCAAATTAATAACTCCCTGGGTCAAGAGGTGGGAGACAATTGATTCCAAAAGGTCACTGAGGAACTTTTTGAGATGGTGAAAATGTTCTGTCTCATGATCGTTGTGGTGATTTTAACAAGGTATATTTTATTGAAATCCATCCAACTCAATATTCCAAATGGGTGTGTTTATTGTTTACTAATTATAATTAAACATATTTAATTTTAAAATTTAAAGAATGATTTAAAACACGTTGGAAGACAAAAATATAATCAGAGAAAATAATTATTTAATATTATATTTGAAAGACAATATGGCATTAAATAAAAGAAGCAAGTATAAGTATACAAAGGATGAAATTTTTAAAAAATCTATCTAATCTTCAAATTTCTGAATAAGTACAACTCATGCAAGTAGCAGAGGGTCCTTAATTTGGGGAATTGAATCAAGAATGATACTCTAAGATTTTTCAGTATATTGAATTATAGGTTTTCGGAAGTACGCAACATGCACCCATGTGCACATACACACAAGCGCACACACAAATATTTACCCCTTTACATAATTTTGTAGCTAACAGAGTGCTCAATGTATAGTCAGTACTTAGAGTTTACTGAAATGAATTTTTCTGAACAAACTCTAGCCTAGAGTGCACTACCTTTGCTATAGTTCTGGTATCTTTGAGGGTATGTTTTAAGGATTAAAAGTCATGGAAATTATAGACCTAATTGTTGACACAAGTTCCCTTGGAAACATTTAAAATTTTCAATCTATTAGCATCCAGTTATTTCCACACAAAAGTAACCACAAACAAAGGCCTTTGTTAGATACAGTTCTTAAATCAGAAATCTGTCAGTTATTTGCTAATTCCAATACTAGTTTTAGCACCCTCTTACCCAACTTAACTATGGGCTACCTTTAAGTACTCTGATTCAATAAGCTTGATTTTAAATGAAATGCCTGAAATCTGATCTTTACTGCTTTGTCTGGCCAAAATACCTTAGTGGGAGGTGTTTGACAAAGACTTTGAAGCCATATCTCCTGCAAAAGCTATTTTTCAGAGTCACATAAAATTGTTCTACCTTTATCTCTTCTTAAGGGCTTTGACAAAACCCATATTTAACATCAAACCAAATCAATACTCACACTTTTCCCAACCAGTTCAACTATTGTTACAGTGTCTGTTGACTTGGAATCAACTATCTCAGGTTATTGTTTTGAAAATGTGTTGAGATGGCATATCCAAGGTCAGCAAAAATTATGGTTTGTGCTAGAAGCAGAAACAATTCTTGATATTAATGGCATAAAGGAGGTAAGGTGCAGTGGCTCACACCTGTAATCCTAGCACTTTGGGAGGTCGAGGCCAGGAGGATTACTTGAGGTCAAGAGTTTGAGATATTAATGGCATATAGTGACTTACTAAAACAGAGTTAGTGTTTGCAAAATTGTTGAAAGTTCTGGAAGTCACTTAATAAGGAGAAGGTGGAGAATGGAGAGTGAATGAATATATATAGACAGTCTTCAATTTTATATGTTCATAGCTATATCCATTTATCTTCTTTCAAATTGTCCTCTTTTGTATATAATGATAAAAAAACACGGCTAGTTTTAAAAAGTTATATTCTTAGGTAAATTTATTTCATATTGAGTTTGGTCTCCTATTAACAAATACCTAACATATATACCTCTTTCAATTTTAAAGAGAAACATACTGTATATGGAATAATACTATCTAACTCACTGAAGAATTCTATTTCAGTACTTTGGGCAAATTTATAAGATCAAAGTAGAAAAACATTCCAGTCTAAAAGATGTGACAAATAAAATTTGCCTTTATATCGATCTCACAATTTTTTCTGCTTTTTTTCCTTTTTCTGAAAAATGAATTTGAAATATTCTTATAAATAGTGATTTTTGATGGATATAATGTTATATTTGTATATCTGAGTCATGTTCAGATAAATAGGCTTTAATGTGAATATATATAATTATTAATGAAATGGATTTATTATATCTTTAGTATATTATTAATGAAGAATATTTATATTTGACACCTTAAACTTTACTGTAATTTGCACATATTCATATTTTAAGGAGCTGACAAACTATAACCCATAGGCCAAATACGACTTGCCTTCTATTTTATAAATAAAGTTTTATTAGAATACAGCTATCCTACCTTCATCCTACAATGGCAAAGTTGAGTAGGTGGAACAGAGATAATCTGATCCACAAAGCCTAGAAATATTTACTAGCTGACTTTTATAGATAAAATATTAACCCTTGCTTTAAAATCTTGCTCTGGAACATAGGCAAAAAACTGCCTGGGCTATTCTTTGAGGAAATGGATAGAGTTTTTTGTTCTTCATTTGTAATGCTGGATAATTATAAAAAGAAGTTTTCTTTAGTGGTAACTTTCTAAAAGTCACCTTCAGTTATGATTTTCAGAAAAGGCAGAAATATATTAAACACTAGTTTAGTACAGTTTATATGAAAAATCTGTTAAATATAGCCCACTGTTGTCCTTGAATACACTCAAGTGATCTCAAGTGATCTCAAAGGTGGGAATAAATCCTGTGTCTCAACACCTTATCTTATAGTGGTCAAATCATTTCTATAGGATGACAGATAGACAGACACACACACACACACACACACATACACACACACACACATACACACACATACCCCTACACATTTTCCCCTATCTACAATGAACCATAAGGTAGTGAGCACTGTATTCACTGCTTCTTACTCCATTATATATGACATCCCACTAAAGCACAACATCCCCCCCAAATGAAATAGTTAAATAAAACTTGAGACAAAAACAGTGATCTCCATTCATGAAGTATTTAATTTTCAAGACAGAAAAAGAAATTATAATGCTTCGTTTTCTTCATGAGATTCAAAGCTTCCCATATGAATTTAACTCTAATCTTTTGAGTTATGTTCAAATGTGAATATCTAAAATGCTGTGAATTTAAGTAGTTTTGAGTTCCATAATGAAAAGTTTGAACACTGTTCTCAGAGGAAACACTTCCTGGCAGAGTTTCCAAAAAGAAGAATATGTGATGGCTGGTAGATTAGAAATTCTGATTGCATTAGGTTTTCATCATTCTGTGGGATAGGCTTGTTGTCAGTGCTATGTCAAAAAGAGTGACAGATCTGTATCCACAACTTTCCTGAAAGCTTAAGATGGACGAGGCTATATACTTTTAACACAGTAATATGTTATTTGTTTGTATCAGATACAAGGGCAATTTTGAAGCCATTGTTTTTTTCTTTACCCATTTTGCATTCTATCATAGTTAAAATGTATGGCACTTTTATTTATTATCACTTAAGTACACATTGGCTACTTTCAATTTTATTAGAGACATTGGCAAGGATAAATAGAAGACCGAGCTTTTTTTTTCTCTCTATCTTGGGAAACTGGCATATGGTCGTTGTGGTTTTTTAAAAAGACAACATTTTCAGTAGATCAATTGGAAAGTTGGGCAAGATAGACAATGCAATGGTATTCTGTGTCTGTCGTTAATTTTAGGGAGCCTAAAACTGAAACCGCATATTCCTTGAATTTTCCCAATGATCAGAAATATATATATATACACACACACACACACACATATGTAAACAAGTATGGTTTCTTTATGCTACATCATATCACACAATAATTTTATCCATTTTATTTCCAATATGGTAGAGAGATAAAGCGAGGGAAACAGTTAAGAGGAGAAATTATGTTTACAATTAGTATTTCATTATCTCTCTTCTTTCTAATTAACTTGATTCTTCTAATTCTGATATACAGTTGACTATTAAGGGTCACAATTATCAAAGCGAAGAGGACAGGAAGGGTAAAGAAGTTGTATAATTGTTTTTATGAGTATCTTGGGATTATTCACATTGTCTATCTTTACCACATAAGACAAATAAAATGAGAGAATCATTGCCTTTGGCACTTATGAAAAACAGAATGACAGCAAATGCAACCTTTGGTAAAATTCACCAAAAGGTGAATTTTAATACTCATACAGTATCTTCAACTTCAACAGTTCACGAATCACCCAAACAGTATGGGCCATTATTTTTGCTCTTAATATGACATCCTCCCCTCCTACAAGAACAATTTTAAGTCCAATGTCTTCCTTTGAGATTTTCCTAGCAAAGTTTAATTTTCTTTTTAAATCTAAAATGGCTTCTCAATTCATCTTTGCCCAATCCAACTTTCTCATAATTAGAACTAGGAGGGTAGATAAAGCAAAATATCTCTAAATCCAAATAGCAAATATATTTTATCTCATCTTTATCTCTGCCTGGACCATTAATAAAATTATTTGTATATGTAAATGTAATGATACATAAAGAATGTCTGTTTTCATGATAAAATGAACTTATTGGAAATACAGATCCATAAACTTATTTGAGTGCTATAAGTTAAGTAAGGATCAGTTGTAATGACAGTAAAGTAATTATTGGTAATATTCACTTGGTTGAAGTAATGGCTGAGGGAATTAGAAGAGATCCATCTGTAACAAATTATTAAAGTGTTAGAGCTAAAAATGATACATCGGACACAATACTATGTAATAAAAAACGTTTGACATTTCTTGCTCTTTACTATAACTTAAATTATATTGATATTTGAAATGGTGAGCTTTAATAGCAATTTAGAATTTTTTTTGTATAAATTTCTTTGTATGACATTTTGTTTTCATTTAGAGATGGATACATATAATAGTGTAAAATTTTTCTAGCCAGCTATGGTGGCTCATGCCTGTAATCCCAACACTTTGAGAGGTTGAGGTGGGAGGATTACTTGATGCCAGGAGTTCAAGACCAGCCTGAGCAAGAGTAAGACCTTGTCCCTACAAAAAAATAGAAAAATAAGCCAGGCTTGGTGGCATGTGCCTATAGTCCTAGCTACTCAGGAGGCTGAGGCAAGAGGATCACTTGAGCGCAGGAGTTTGAGGCTACACTGAGTTGTAATGAGGCCATTGTACTCCAACCTGGGTAATAGAGTGAGACCCTGTCTCAGAAAAAAAAAAGAAAACTTTTTTTCTAGAGGAAAATCATACTAGAAAAATAGTGTCTAGAATCATCACATTAGAAATCTATATGCATCAAACTAGCAACACATAAGTTATCTCTGAGAGTAGACAATTTATAAACTTTAAGTGAATAAAACAAATAGTTCAAAAACTACTTGACACAATTTTCCATGTTGATGCATAAGATGTTCATCAAAGACTTTTTTGAAATGGTATTTCAAAGGCAAACATTGGGTGAATGACAGCAAACTATTTAAAATAACTAGGTGCAGATAGCATCACATTAGCTAGATTTGCTAAAGCCAATACAAAGTTAAATTTATACAAGTTTTTTTTTTAGTTTTATCATAGAAAATCTGGAACATCTGTTCATGAAAAAGTGAATTTTATAAAGTATACATTTGAAACCTGATACTTAAGGCAACAGATAGCAAAATATATATCATTTTACAATCTACTTTTTATACATTGTATGCTTTGGAATAAAGTACAAACATTTTTTTATTATCTTGAAAACCATAGCAATATAAGATGTTACTACTTGAGGGGCATCTTAAGTACATATTGAACAGTAAAATTTTAGAGGAAATAAAGCTTTAGGAGATAATGTTATATTAATATGATTTTGAAAAAGAATAAAATATATTTCATTTGATTTAATTTGCATAAATATTAGCATACTTATGTTTAAATGCAGTAGTCCCCCCACTATATGTGGTTTTGCTTTCTGTGGTTTTAGTTAACTGCTGTCAACCATGGTCTGAAAAATATTACCATATTTTGAAAGAGAAAGAGATCATATTTATATAACTTACATTGTTTTAATTGTTTTACTTTATTTTATTTTTAGTTATTATTGATAATCTCTTACTGTCCTTATTTATAAATTAAACTTATAATGGGTATGTACGTATAGGAGAAAACATAATATATGTAGAATTTGGTGTTACCCACGATTTCAAGCATTGACTTGAGGCCCTGGAATGAATTCTCCATGGATGAGAGGAAACTATGCGTAGTCTTGTATGATACTGATCTTTATAAATTTTGGTACATTTTCATAATTTCTATTTTAGTTTGAAATTCATTTAGATATGATACATAAAAAGTAAATGTTAATGTACTTAGGATGGTCTTCTTGAATAGTAAATTAATGCATTTATGACTTTGCAATCACTGGTCCTCAGTAAGACCTACATCTAACACAAAATCTGATAGGATCACATAACAGGGTGTATTCATAGTTTACTAAGAATGCATTTTCAGTCAATGATGCCTTGATCATGGAGTTCACTTTCTTATGTTTTTCTTTACTCAAGTTAGGGGCAGATGAGTCAAGTGGGGGACAAGAGATATGGATGCAACTATGAAGGACATGAGGTCAGAGATACAAACACAGATCCTGTCAGGCAATGCAGAAGGTTGAATGTCCTATTTTATTTGGATACTGAGGGGAGACAGTGCCAAAGATGACTCTGTATAAGCCCTTATATGATCAAAGGCTGCATTCCTGAAGGGAAGAGAAAGATTGAATCTCCACTTCAAAGTATCCTTATTCCCAAGTAATATAGAAAGATTTCAAGACTTTCTCTAGGCCAGATGTGGGAATTAAGTGGGTAGCTAGTGCCATGGTTTGAATGATTTTGTCCCCTCCAAAATTCATGTGTTCAAAATTTAATCCCCAATGCCACAGTGTTAAGAGGTGGAGCCTCATGGGAGATGTCTAGTTCATGCAGGCTCTGCCCTCATGAATGGATTAATGCCACTATAAAAACAGCTTGTGGAATTGGGTTCTCTTGCTTCAGCTCTTCTGCCATGTGGGGTCATGGTATTTAATCCCTTTTGTTCTTCTGCTTTTTTCCACGTGAGAATGCAGCAAGAAGACCTTCAGCAGATGTGTACCTTAGTCTTGGACTTCCCAGTATCCAGAACTGTGAAGAAACAAATTTTTCTTCTTTATAAACTACCCAGTCTCAGGTATTCTATTATAGTTGCACAAAACTGAATCCTATCATGAGGATTTCTGTGGCAAATGGCAAAGTGATGCTGCCACAGATATGAAAGGGCAGGGAAAAGCCAGGAGAAGAATGCAGATGAAGTTCAAGAACAGTCTACAGCACCAATCATGATTAGTAGAATTCAACCATGAAAAGCAACTAAACACCAGCCAGACAGAAAAAACAACACACACACACACACACACGCACAGAGAGCACACTTTCAACCTTGGTAGTTTTTAAAAGGCCCAGGAAAGACTAGTAAGACTTTGGAGTAATTAAAGCCCACATCTTGCTAATTATCACGGATCACAAAATAATCATTTACCTCTCTTTCTACCCCATCAATCCAGAAATAATTTATTTTTAAGGCAAGATATTTATTACCATATCTGTCTTCCCTCAAGTGAAATATCAAAGATTATACCCCATGTTCATTGGCTTCTTGTAGCCTTTTTATAGTACAGTGTTTTCCTTTTCCTTTTGGCTCTCTTTAATTGACAATTCTTGAGCTCCTAATGTGTACTAGGTTATGCATTAGTTTCATGCATCTTATCTCATTTTAATTAGATCTGAATACTAATCTATGAAGCAAAGTCAAAGCTTTGAAATGTTAAGATTCAATTTGCAAACAACATATTTTGAAATAGCTGAATGCATGAATCTAGAAACAAGGACAGACTTAAAAGAATTACAGGAAGTCTGTAACAATCAGCTACTCTTCAAGAAAATCACATAGTTATAAGAGGCAAAGGAAGCATCTCATTAGATGCCTGTGGCAATTATTGTCAATGGGACTCAGGACTCAGATCAGGAGGACCTTTTCTAGAATACAGAGAGTTTTGTCAACTCTTTCAGAATTTTGCAGAAGGACTTTTCTCCAAATAGTCCATTGTCTTTTTCTCTTTTTAATTTCAATAGATGTGGGAGGTACAAATGGAGTTTTGGTACATGAATATATAGTATGGTGGTGAGGTCTGGGCTTTCAGAGTACCCCTCACCTAAATACTGTACATTGTACCCAACAGCTAATTTTTCATCTTCCCCCATCTCACCCATTTTGAGTCTGCCATGTCCATTATACCACTCTGTATGGTACACGTAGCAATAGCTTAGCTTCCAGCACACTCCCCTTAACACCGCTATGGAGCTGTGATCATTCACCTGTAACTTTGTTTCTTCCCTATGAGAAGAACAGTCACCTATGTCTCCAGTCAGCCATCTTGGGAAACAACACAAAACAAAACAACACAAACCAGAATCTACTTATAAGAGAAACATCAGAAGGTAGAGGCATTATGTAACCGAGAATTTACGTAAGTGTGATTAACTGGGAAGGAATTGTTTCTACAGAAAGTGATTGAATTACTCAACCATAGAATTACATCAACCATAGAAGAAGCAAAGAGGTTGATATAATTTATCTACATACTGTAAAGAGTTATATTTTCTTTGTAAATTCGAGTGTGACATATTAAAATTGAGACCTCATTTCAACATCCACTGCATGATTACAAAGTCACTTTCAATATAGGACACAGAAAATGCTAACAGAAAAGAGTAGGAATGGGAGCTAGGAGAAGCACAAAAGGAGAAAATGTTTCAGATCTTTATGTATATGTGGAGGAAATAAGAAATTTCTGAAAACTTACAATGCTGTGGCTTTTTGCTTACTCAGAAATTTCACTGGAACAGTTGAGAAGTAAGAATATGCTTATCTTATTACATAATCCTTCATGCCACAAATTACTCCCACAACCTAAATCCCTTTAATGAGCTAATATTTCTTACTGATTAGAGTATCACCTGTCTCAGAAAAGCACTGATGGCAATATTCAGTTATTGGCCTATTCAACAGAATCTGCTAAAAAGCTCAGATCCCTTTCCCAAAACACAGTTCAAAAGCTATAAATTCAGGGAAGAGTGGAAGATGGCAGATGAGAAACACCGCCAGACAGAGTGTCTCTGAAGAAAAGACAGATTCTAGCAGAAATTAGAAAAAACAAGCAAGAAGACGAGCGTACATCGGATGAGGGTCGGAAGGAGGCATACCTGAGACCACGGGAGACTCCACGGGAGGAGGTCGCGGAGGAGAACTGTAAGCTGGGACCCCCGGAGAAGCCCGGAGACCAGCGGGAAGGGTAGGTGGATCTGCCGTTCCCCTCCCCTGAATCCCGGACTGCTGGTGGGCTCCCCAGCAAGCAGAGGGACATGCGGACACCAGCCCAGCGACAACCGCCGCCAGTGAGCGGTAAGCCAGTAGCGGACGCGGCACCAGGCTCCCAAATCCCTCGGGGCACCTCCGTATGCACAGACGCAAGCCGCGCAGCAGACGCCATATTGCCTCCTCCTCCCCTCCCCCAACCCTACCCGCGGCTGCCCAGAGAGACAGACAGACAATATAGCCACCAGCTGGAGGCACCTACAGGGAACGGGACCTTCCCTTTTGGGGCCCTACAGCTCACTAAGGGGAACTCAGACTGTGAGCTCTCTGCCCGCCAGCCCTCCCAGGTGCTGCTGGCATGGTGATCCCAGGAGAACGGGGCAGAGCCTGAGGTTGAGAGACATAGACCCAGCTTGGGCTCCCTGTGGGTGAATTGGGACAGGCACTCATCTCCCTGGTGGGGACAAAGTTTGAACTCTGGGACCCAGAGGTCAGACCTGCAGACCACATCCCGTGCACCGAGGCCTGGCAGTGCCCGGGGCACAGAAGGGATATACTTGAACAGACGGCTGAGGTGTGTGTGCCTTCAGGGGCAGATCAGCATCCTAGAGGGCAACCCTCCCCACAAAGGGAGGCCGTGCGCCCAGCCCAGGTGTAGTTCCTGCGCAGGGAACCTCCCCGCCGGGATCACAGCCAGGGGAGGCGAGGTGGCATGTGGTCTGGCCTGCTGACAGAGGCCCAGGAGTAGCTACGGAGTTGGAGACGGTGGAAAGAGGCCAGGCCCGCTCCAGACTGCAGGTCTCGGACAGCCCCACCCCCACATGCAGACTCTCTGACTGAGCGGGGCCATTCCAGCCCCTCCCTGTCAGCTTTGCCTGGAAGCAGAGAACAGAACTTTGACCCCTGCTGACGACATTGGTGGTGCCTGAGGGTGGGCTTACCCAACTCAGCTCCACCCAGACTCTCCCCTAGACCAGCCCTCACTGAAGGGGAGAAAAGGACACACCTGGAAGTCCCAGGGCCCCACTCACCACCTGAGGCACTAGAGTTCTCTCTTCAGGAACAAGAGCTGATAACAGGACACAAAAACAACAGCGTAGCCTGTTCCTCCAAGCAAGCGCCACCTACTGACAGGGAGAGCATCCTGCACACCCTTTTCACAACACCTACTGACTCATTATACAGGGAGTGGTCGAATCTCACCCACAGACACCACCTACCGGCTCAGAA
>VSMD01116018.1:0-14687 GCA_008750895.1 Mirza zaza | reverse complement strand
AATCCCATTACTGGGCATCTACCCAAAAGATCCAATGACACTCTATAAAAAAGACACCTGCACTCGAATGTTTATAGCAGCACAATTCATAATCGCAAGGCTGTGGAAGCAGCCCAAGTGCCCATCAATCCAAGAATGGATTAATAAAATGTGGTATATGTATACCATGGAGTACTATTCAGCTCTAAGAAACAATGGTGATATAGCACATCTTATATTTTCCTGGTTAGAGCTGGAACCCATACTACTAAGTGAAGTATCCCAAGAATGGAAAAACAAGCACCACATATATTCACCAGCAAACTGGTATTACTGAGCAGCACCTAAGTGGACACATAGGTACTACAGTAATAGGGTATTGGGCAGGGGGAAGGGGGGAGGGGGTGGGTATATACATACATAATGAGTGAGATGTGCCCCATCTGGGGGATGGTCATGCTGGAAACTCAGACTTGTGGGGGGAGGGGGGGGAAAGGGCATTTATTGAAACCTTAAAATCTGTACCCCCATAATATGCTGAAATTAAAAAAAAAATTATCAGGAAAATTAGGGGGAGCCACAAAGGCTATTTTCCTATTTCAGGTAAATATTTCATGGAAACAAAATTGAGCAACACAGACATTTTACTAAGAGAGGAATTACCTTAGTAATTCTGTTCTACTCCTTATGGATAAACCATAAGGAGTCTGTTCTACTCCTTATGGATAAACCAAGGGAAAATTTGCGATTTGTTGTTTGTCTGATTTGAGACCTCTCTCACTCTCACTGCTATACCATTTTACTTATTTATTTATTTTAAATTTCAAAATATCATGGGGATACAAACATTTTGGTTACATATATTGCCTCTGCATCACCCAAAACAGAGCTACAGTGTGCCCATCCCCCAGACAGTAGGAATTTACCCTTCCCCTCCCCTCACCTCCCACCTGCCTGGAACCCAATGGATAATATTTCCATGTGAGCATATATCTTTTTAATAAAAAGAGGACACCTTAGGCTCAAAGCCCTATCATTGGTAGTACCTGTCCCACTCTGGTGGAGCCAGAAGACAAGGCTCTCAATGATATGAATTTCAAGTTAGAAATGAAAGGAGAACAAAATCTTAAGTGTCTTGGGGAAAAAGATTTCACTTCTTTACATTAGGGCCAATCCCAGTTGAAGAGAAGACCCAGAGGGAAGGGGCTCTCTCATTCTCTTGTGTTTATGATTCCATCTGGCCCCAAATAAATTAGAGGCTCTGTTGGGGAAGGACTGGCAAGGAAATAGGGTGAATGTAGCATGCTACTTAACACAAGGAAATTTTCAGAGAAAATCATAAGGGTAGCTCTGGGTGAAGTTCTTTGTGTTGATTTGTAAGTTATTAAGGTAAAACCATTTTTCCCTCCTGAAATTCCTCAAAAATCAGTTGGTTAAAATACAGATCATGTTCTAGAGGGAAGTTTATAGGAACATAAAATGCTGAGACAACCAGAAATCCCACGTTTTAGATGTCAGGGCATTTGATTCATTCCCGTTAAGGCTTAGGCAACCATAAATAAAATCCTGGCTGATTGAATGTGTAACCTTATAAATTTAAGTGCTCCTTACTCTGAAGATCTGCAGTTCTTCTTTTTAAAAATCCTTTAAAGAAACTGAGAATCCCCTGAGTTTCTTGACTCTAGATAAAGTCCATGGGCAATCCAGGTTCTAGCTTTCACTCTATACATGTTAAATTTATAACAACTTTATGTTGTGGGTGAATCTATGAATAATGTAATTTGGGGATTCTGAATTTATGAATGAACAGGCGGCTTTGAACTCCGTCTGGAGCAGGCACCATCTGCCATTCAAAGGTAATTTCCCTTAGATTTACATTTCATTTACTCATCTTGTGCCTCTCACGCCAAGTGCTGTGTCAGGCCTTGAAAGGAAACATAACAGCACAGAGCAGTCCCCAGAAAGAACAATAAAGCTGACAGACAGTAGCCTCCTCAATAAATCACAGGTTCCACAGAGAGAACTTGACTGTTGAGTCTATACATTAGAAAAAGAAATGTAGAAGGGGAAAAGTAAACAATAGTAAGAAACTTGCCAGGACTCAGTGAACGAGAAAAATGAATCACAAGAAAACCTGGCAGAAAATAAAAATCATCTGATTGTCTGAAGCAAAATTTTTAAGAAATAAGTCTTGTTAAACAGTTATGCAGAAAAATGAGAATGAGTATTGTGCATAATGATAAGAAAATAGACACAACCAATCTAAGTTTTAAAAACATCAAGGTCAGGCCTTTTCAAACAAGGTGGAATTGAAGCAGAAGATGAACGTATGTGTGGTTGTGGAGGTCAGAGGTTAGGAGGCGACAGGTGCACACACATTCCAAAGCAGGATGGGTTGCATTTTCTTCTCCCATTTTTTATTAGAGGAATTCCCACATCATCCAGGTTTTGTGGGGTTTGAAGGTGGAAGATTTAGTGCAGGTCTCTTTAAGGAAAAAGAATTATGAAGACAATTAGGCGTGGAGCCTTAGAAAGTGTCCATGATATTGAGACGTTCCATTGCTTACGCCCTATTAGGCACACACTCAATCTACCTATGACTTCCTTTGGAGACACACACCTTATGTGACCAGGGAGATATGAGGGCTTTGGGCTGCTGCCTTGGGAAGTGGCCCATGATTCATCCTCTTGCATGGATTGACTTGGGTGGTTCTATCCTCATCATTAGAATGGTGGGCTAGAGAGAGAGTTGTCATTCAGGAGTGGGCTTAGGAGGTGAAGAAGTTATTTCTGGCTAAAGTAAGGACTATTGTATTATTATTGTGTTTCAGAAGTATATAGGGATCAGTGAAACCACATGTCCTTTGTGTCTTTGAATGGCCCAGACACTATGCCATGCACTTGAGAGACAAAGATGAAGAATGAAGGATGAATGAGACTTGGTTTCTGCTCTCAGAAAGCTCATAACTTGCAGATGGAAGAAGCTGGGGGTTAGGAAGAGAAAAGCAGAAGGAACTCAGAGTATCTTACCGGGGGATATCGCATATGGGATAAAGTCTCAAATTGAACTATTTGTTGAGTACTGTACATGATTCTAGAAGCTGGGGATTCAGCAGCAAATGAAACAGCTCTGAGTGCCAGTCCACGTGGAGCTTTTATTCTAGTGGTGACAAACCGACAGTAGATAAACAAGCTATGGATATAGACAGATACATACATATATTAGGGAAAACGATGATAAAAACTGTGGAGTAGAATAAAGCAGGTTACAGGGTAATAGTCATTTTCCCCCTCTCTCTCTGTGTTTGTGAGTGTAGGAAGCTGTTGCTATTTTTTTTTTTTTTTGAGACAGAGTCTTGCTTTGTTGCCCAGGCTAGAGTGAGTGCCATGGTGTCAGCCTAGCTCACAGCAACCTCAAACTCCTGGGCTCAAGCGATCCTCCTGCCTCAGCCTCCCGAGTAGCTGGGACTACAGGCATGCACCACCATGCCCGGCTAATTTTTTCTATATATATTACTTGGCCAATTAATTTCTTTCTATTTATAGTAGAGATGGGGTCTCACTCTTGCTCAGGCTGGTTTTGAACTCCTGACCCTGAGCAATCCGCCCACCTTGGCCTCCCAGAGTGCTAGGATTATAGGCATGAGCGTTGGTATTTTTATACACAGTGGTCAAGAAGAACTCAGCGATAAGACATTTCAAAGAGGTCTGAAACAAATGAGAAAGAGGCGCTGTGGGAAGAATTTTCTAGAAAGAGAGATGAGTAAGTGAACATGTCTGGAGGCAGGAGTGTGTTTTGTGTGTCTGAACAACAAGGAAGGACTTGTGGATGGGGCTGGAATGGAGTGAGCAGTAGGGAGAGAGGAAGGAGATAAGATCAGAGAGGGAGCGGGAGCAGGGGCCAAAGCAAGAGCCCTTAGGCCATGGTAGGACTTTGGGCTTTACTCTAAGTGTGGCTGGGGCCTCTGGAAGTCCTGTGTGCAGACTCTGCTTTATAAAGGCAAGCCTAGAAGCAGGGGGCTCAGTTGGGGGATGACTAGTATAATCTAGACGAGAAGTGATAGCTGCTTAGACTAGATTGGTAGCAATGGAGGTAAAAAGCTGTTGGCTTCTTACTATATCTCAGGAAGGAGTCAGCAGGATATCCTGATAGGTAGGATAAGGAGAGGCAATGTTTCATCTTGAGCAGCTAGAAGTCTAGAGTTTTAATTTAATGAGATGAGGACAACCGTGGAAGAAACAGTTTGGGAGAGGTGGTGGGGTTTCCCATAGGGAGCTTAAGTTTGATGTCTGATTGGGAATATCAAGCAGGCAGTTGGGCATGAGTTTGGAGTTCAGGGGATAGGGTGAGTCTGGAGAGAAATATGCAGCAGACAAGACTTTGTAGATGATATTAAAAGCCATGAGATTAGACGAGATCACCCAGAGAATAAATATAAATAGAGAAAAAATAAATATGGTGTGTTTATTTTCTTGACCTTTTGGATACAATTGTCACTGAACCTTTAGAGGTGAGGTTGGGTGTTTATGAGCCTAGGTTACTGCCATTTTTTCCTCTCTCTATAAAAATCTATGACATGACTTACATACACCAACATTTCATACAAAGCTTTCCATAATTTGACTCATAGCTAGTCTCTTCTCTAGGCTTGTTCCACCAAACAGCAAAGCACCATGCTCTGTCATGCCTTTGTGTGCATCTTGCTCATGCATTTCTTCTTTGTGGAAAGCCTACTCTGCTCCCAATCCTGGTTTATACACACTTTACACATCTTCTGGGTAATTTCTACTCATTTTTTTTTTTTTTTTTTGAGACAGAGTCTGGCTTTGTTGCCCAGGCTACAGTGAGTGCCGTGGCGTCAGCCTAGCTCACAGCAACCTCAAACTCCTAGGCTCAAGCAATCCTGCTGCCTCAGCCTCCCGAGTAGCTGGGACTACAGGCATGCGCCACCATGCACGGCTAATTTTTTCTATGTATATTAGTTGGCCAATTAATTTCTTTCTATTTATAGTAGAGACAGGGGTCTCACTCTTGCTCAGGCTGGTTTCGAACTCCTGACCTCAAGCAATCTGCCCGCCTCGGCCTCCCAGAGTGCGAGGATTACAGGCGTGAGCCACCGCGCCCGGCCTACTCATTTTTAAGACCCTCATTAAGTGTCGTGTCCTCTAGAAAGCCTTCCACTCAGCTCATCCCCAGGTGAGTTAAGTCCATCTTTTACACTCTATCATCCTGTGTTCGGAAATAATACCTTGTCGCATCGCTTTGTGATTATTATATTATCTCTTACTATCTGTCTGATCCTTGGTACAGAGCATACTCAAAGCATTTATGGAAGTCCTCCAAAACATTAACAGAAAAGATGAGAGGAAAGTGATGAGTAAATCCCTTAATCTCACAGTAGCAGAACAACAGCGAATGAACCCCATTCCCACTGTTGCTGCTGAGCTGCATCCTCAATGTCCTCTGCCATGTACACTCTGCACTTGGCCTGGTCTTAACAAACAGAAATAACAAGCCCTAAATGATCAGTCGTGGGAGAAAGAGGAAACAAATTAGAAATAAATCTTTGCAGGAAGGAGGAGGAAAAAATAAAAAAGGGGCAAGAGGATTCCATTCTGAAACAAAGTAGAATAGTCTAACTGAAATCTATTTCTCATTTGGCTAATGAGAGTGACAGCCTCAACTGGGGGCTTAAAAATAACTTACAAACAGAAAACTCTTTGAGTCAAAGAGATATTAACTCTTTTTAAACAAATATAATACGTTCTTTAAAATCCACTATTTAATCCAACAAAATAATTAATTTTATACTTTTAAAATTATTTTAAAAGTTATTACTTAAAAATTTTTTTAAATTTATACTTTATTAATATTTTCCCCATGTTACAAAAGCCATCATTTGTAAACTTCTTTTTTTTTTTGAGACAGAGTCTCACTTTATTGCCCAGGCTAGAGTGAGTGCCGTAGCATCAGCCTACCTCACAGCAACCTCAAACTCCTGGGCTCAAGCAATCCTGCTGCCTCAGCCTCCCAAGCAACTGGGACTACAGGCATGCGCCACCATGCCCGGCTAATTTTTTTCTATATATTAGTTGGCCAATTAATTTCTTTCCGTTTATAGTAGAGATGGGGTCTCGCTCTTGCTCAGGCTGGTCTCGAACTCCTGAGCTCAAATGATCCGCCCATCTCGGCCTCCCAGAGAGCTAGGATTACAGGCGTGAGCCACCCTGCCCGGCCATTTGTAAACTTCTCAAGGACCAGATTTCAGCAGGACAATACCACTAGTCACTTTCCTAATGCAAATTAATTTTGATATCGTTTATTTAATTACATCAATCAATTGTAAATTCCTTAAAAGCAGGACCTAAATGATGTAGGTCCTCCACTAATGAATGTTACATTTGAATTTGAGAATATAATTGCATGATTTCAGACATTCTTGTATATAACATATACACTATTCCATAATAATGTGCTCTAATAATAGTATAGTCATGATTTATTAGCACTTACATGCTGCACTTGCTTTATTTCACTCCATTTTCACCACCTCCCTATGGGAAAATATATTTTTTCAATTGAAAAGAAGCAGAAGTTAGACAGCACTTTAAGCAATTTGCCCAGGCTCAGAAACCAATTTTGTCTAATTAAAAAAGCTATGTTTTGACACACTTAAGCAAACGCTTAAAAACTTTGTGTATTTGTCCTACACATAGTTCAGAATGCCATTAATTTAGGAAAATCTAAGTATATAATTTGTATCTGAAAATCTTGAAGATACCATTTAGATTTTTTCATTATCAAATAGAAGTGACACACTGTAGTTATTACCTGAAATATATATTAAATTTATGATGATTACAGAGAAGCAGTTATCCCTGAATAAAGAAAAATATTTACTCAGATACTTTACTGAGTAATAAGATTTCATACCTATTTAAGTTAATAACTAAGAGTGCTAAAATATGTAACTATGTAATACAAATATATAAATAAGTATCTCTGAGAAATATAAATTCATGAAAAATAAAGTCTTAGTTTAATGTTTTCTTCTAGCCAATCAGGTTTCTAATGCTTTATTATTTCCCTCTCTTCACTTAGAAAACACATCTAATGTTTCTGTCATGATGAACTCTAAGATAAGGTGAGAAGGGTTGTTCATTTGCTTAGGTTGTACTTTTATCCCAGCCCACCTAGAAAACATTCCTCATCCTTCAAGAATCAGCTGGTGACTCATAAACCTGTAACTCAAGCCCAGACTTCTGTCCTTATCTCCCGTATCGGTTATTCTACTGCTCACTAAGCATCTCTACTTGAATTCTTCTGGGGAGTCTCAATGCACCATAAGACACTTCTTCTGTGACTTTCCCGCCTTCCCCCTCCACCCAACAGAGAATGGATTACTCTGTTTTTGATGCCTCCATTGTACTTTGTGCAAGCTTTTATAATACTGTCCATAATACTTTACTTGGAGTCTGCAAATACTGGGCACACAGACCACTCTCCCATTCTTCATTTTTGGGAACTAAAAATAGTAATAGCCATCGTTAGTAGTATTATCTGCTAAACTCATATGACTATGGTAGGCAGCTAATGCTAACAGGTTGGAAGCTGTTGACCAGATAAAACCTATTCTCCATTCCTGTGAATAGGAATTTTTATGTTCATTTTTATAAGCCATGTTAGTTTCCAGTGGCACTTGTAGATAAGTTAATAAGTCCATAAATAAATAAATTTATGAATGTTGTATGCATTAATAAATGAGTCACATAATTTTCTTAGACAGGATATCTGGTAGCAAAACAGAGTCACTTTAGGGAACTCAAAGTGTGTCTTATCAGCTTCCATGTAAAAAAGTTCATATTTGATGACAGCCAATCTAACTATCCAGCCCATGTTATTAAGCAGTGAATCAAATTAACCCACCAAAGTTTAAAGCCAAAAAGTTTTTCTTCCATGAGTCAAGGGAAAAGATGCACAATAACTACCTATGACAAGTATGCAATATTAATTTTGTAGCTAATTAATTTTTAATATCATTCCTGTTTAATTAGTAACCGAAGAGCCAAAGCGTGGTGACTGTCTCATACAGCTAGAGTTTGTATATTATGTAGGTGTGAAAGCTTAGATTGCAATAGACTTTGTAACTTCACATGTAGTTCAAGATTTACGAGCCATACATGATACTTAAAAAGTTCTCTCTTAAGATTTTTAAGTAGTTAGAATTTTAATTACATGATATGTTTTCTCTTTATAAAGGGAGATTTTATCTAAGAGAATTTTGCCTGCTGGAGGCTAATAGGATCAGGACCTTTATGGAATTTTGTTTTTCCATGTACTACAAACATATAAAAAAATACGCCTCTAAAAGAGAAAAAAAATAATTAATCACTAATCAGTGAATTGCTTTGGTCTTCATATCCAGAGAACAATCTTGGTTCTGTCCTGGAAAGTCCTGAGTTCATTTTATTTATTTGTCTAAAATGTTTTGAGATGATAGAGTTGGTAACTCCTCTGTCTCTATTATTTCCTGTTTCCTATGTTATGGAGACTCTATATCATTCTGTAAAGTCAGGTGGAAGGGAAAAAAGAAGCATTGTTAGATTGATTTTAAAAAAGCAAGAGAAAATAACTCTTCCATTTTATATCTTTTAAAGAGAAATCAGCTAATAGACTTCAAACATAACTTTTTGCAGCATTTTTTTGTAATTATGCTCTTAGAATATATGATGTGTTTTTATTTTCATAATTAACAGGAAATACATGTTATACATTAAATGTGACACAAGAGATATGAATTATGCAGTCAACTCGGTATGTGCTGGTGAGCACAAAGCCCAAGGCACATTCAGTCGAGTTTCTATGAAGATCTATAATGAGTTTCAAGTACATCATTTCCTGATGGAGGATAAGAAAACATCCATCAATGCAAATTTTGCACATTTTTTCAGCTTTTATGAATACTTTACAACTTCTAAAAAGAATGAATTTCCAGAGTGCAACTTGAGCTGAGTCTATTAGTAATTTTATATTAGACTGTTTAGCTTCAGAGGAATCCTCAAAGATATGTACATGAATATATTTAAACTTATTATAGAGTGCTTTCCATGAAGATAATGAGTGTAAGAGTGTAGTTTGATACTGTACAATTTAATAAAGACCCTAGTTAATATCCAAACCTATGATACTAGTTTTATGAATATATTGTGAAATAAATAGATGGTACCACAGAACAGGAAGCAAAAAAGTACTAGTTCCTCTTTTGAATTCAAAATGAAAACCTCCATATACATATGTGAAGTAAATACACATATTTTATGCATTTACTTCTTAGAAGAGTTAAGATTAACCATAAATATCTTAACTTAAAGATTATCTTGTATTGAATTTTCATCTTTTTATTAGGATAGCATTTAAACATATATTAATGAGGAGTGAAGGAGAATGCTTAGGAGTAAAATGGTGTTGAATATGAAACAAACATTAAAAGTTACAGCACTTTGATGTCCTTAGAGACACTTTATAGAATAACATATAGTTATTGTATAAGAAAGTCCAATAAGAAAACAGCTTCCTAATTGGATCCCTTCACACGTCTCTTCCCCCACAGTTCATTTTCTACAATAAAGAGTTATCATCCTGAAAAGCTGACCTGATCACACGGCTTCCCTGCTTAAAGACCTCTGCTGGCTCCCTGGTGCCCAGAGGATGAAGGCTAATCTCCCAGCGGGCTCCACCAGCCTCATTTCCTGATGACTGCTCCACACACCTTAACCTCTGGTCCCCGAACTGCATATGCAGGGGTGAGGGTCAGGGAAGAAGCTTCATGGACACCACCGGACCGGGCTTCTCACTTTGAGGGGACTAGCCCCTTTGTCATACCCAAAATGATCTGCTGTTGTATTATCCACCGGTTTTACTTTCACTTTTTCACGTTGCCCATTCCTTACCCTCTATAGCAGAGATATTATAGAGCAACGGGAAGTCAAATGTTCTCATGACATGGTGCAAATAGTAAAGACAAAACACATTTTTGCTCCTCTCCTTTGCTATAAATTACTTCATGGGTATGGAAAGTGACAGTTACCATTTCCATATGCTTGCAGAGGAAGGACATGTTGCCACAAGAAAAATGACCAGAAAGCTCCTTGATCTGCTGAGTCAGGACTGTTTAAGGGTCTCTAAGCTCCCATCTGCAGCTCCTGGAGCTGAGTTTGGCACACGAGTGCCTAATAGATGTTTCTTAGCAAAATGAATTTAATCAACTGATAGATCTTAGTACTTAGTAGGTTGAAGGAAGTGGAATAAAATTTTAATGATACTACATATAAAAATTTATTTTGAATACTGTATTTCTTTTTCTATCAATACATTAACACCTTCCATGATAAGAAATTTTATTTTTGGTTTAGGTGAAAAAGAATGCAGATTGAGTACCTGTTTATTAGTAAGAGCTACAAATTATTAGGGGCCCACATCTGCTAGGTGGTTTATTGGCATTTTCTTCTTTATGCCTCTAAACAACCCTGAAAAGTTGGTATTATGACCCTTATTTTTATACACAGAGAAATGAAGTCAAATCTCCCAATGTACACAGATGTAAGTGGTAGAGTGGGGACTGGAGCCCATATTTGTGTGATCCAAAGGAAATGATCTTCCTATTATGCTTCCTATTTATATAGACCAAAGACTTCAAAAAAATTTCTCTAAAATTCAGGAAGTCATTGATCTGAGGTCCCTTACCAAGAATGCATTTTTTTCAATTCCCTGAAGTTTCACATTGAGGACCACGACTTCAGTTGTTGTGAAGTGGGCGAGGAAATAGATGATTTCCTATGTAATCTGAACCCATCCCTTTTAAGGTCCTTATAGATTTCATTGCAGATTGAAACATGAACACGACACTCTTAATATCTTAAAGTATTTTATAATTCTTAAAATAGGAAGAAATGTTATGAAAAGATATTCAATAAGAAATGATACAGGGACAGGCACTAGCACCAATCAAATGTCCATGTAGCTTTCATTGTTTATGTAAGGAATAACACTTCACAAACTATTAAGCCAAAACTATGGCAGAGCATAAAAGAGCTTGTACATCAAGCACTTTGTCAAAAGTTACATTATGCTAACAAGCTGAAGAGCTTGTCAACATCTCCTGGGTTAAGTGTGCCTCCACTTTGATCAGCCAAAAAGGTTTCCAACACTGTAGGTGGTCCTAATTAACAGGGAACTGTGATCTTCTTTTACTACTAGATTTCTCAAGTCAGATTAGACCACATTCTATTAATGCTTACTAATATTGTCCTATTTGAATCCCAGTATCTCCCCAGATACACAACTGATTATGAATGTGTGTCCTGTTTTAATAGGATTTTTCAAGAGAAAGTTTGATGCCTCTTATCTAAATATCCTCAGGGTTCCTGGAGTCAATTATATTTTCTCATCATGGACTAGGAATGCCTCACACTTAGAATAAGCTCCATATCTGGATAATCCACATCTGAATTTTACCCTTGATTGAATTTATGTCATCTTTCTGGGGTGGGGGAGGTGAGGGTGTGTGTGTGTGTGTGTGTGTGTATGTGTGTGTGTAGATGGTGGTTTCATCTGCATTTAAGTCCTTCTGTTTTAATAGCCTCAAGGAAAGAAGCTCGTTGCTTTAAATACATAAATCTCTTTTAATAGTCATGCCAACCCCACAAGATGGTTATTTTGATGCTCATTTTAGAGATTAAGAGACCAAAACTCCTTCTGTGGAAAGATGGCAGATTGAATACATGCATCTAATTTTATTTCTTTTGAAATCACAGTGAAAATACAGTAAAGGGATTTTTTAAAAAAATTTTTCAGCAAGATGGAGAAAACGGGAGTAGATAGAACCTATGAATGCTGGAGAGATGAGTGACAGCTGACTGGACAGACCAGGGAAAGCCCAATCCTACTCGAAATGTGGAAAGGTCAGACCTAGTTAGATGTAGAGTTCACAAAGGGCTCAGACATGCTCAGTACCAGGTACTTCCGGAGGTGGAAATAAAAGGATGTAGAGAGCTAAAGTAAGAACTTAACTGAAAACTGCTTAAAAAGCAGTTAGATCCTCAGATGCCTTTTTCCACTCTTTGTTGCTGGGTGACTATCCCTTTTCAACTCCCACTAATACTTGGAGGCTCATCCCCTGAAGAGGGTGACATCAAGCCTGTGCGTCAGAGGACCCCTGACAAAGCTGAGAGAGTGGATACTCTACATTGCACAGGATCCAGTAAGCCTGTGCACTCTGATTGCTGATGCCCTTCAATGCTCTTTAGCGTTCATGGAATCCTAGGAGCCCAGGTGTTACTCCCCAGGCAGGAGGTTGAGAGAAACTTCCCTGGGGAACCAGAGCAGCCCAAGAGGAAAGACCCCAAAATGGACCAGCGAATTACCCCAGAGTAAAGCTCATAGATGACAAATGGTATCTGCTGAATAGCACTTATTAATTCTCCACACTTTTTTTTAAAACCTATTTTACTGTGAAAATTAACACATATACAGTAGAGTGCATATTTTATAAAGAAGACCCCAAAGACAATCACAGCAACAACAAAAATAAGCAAATGGGACCTTATTAAATTAAAAAGCTTCTGCACAGCCAAGGAGAAAATCGATAAAGCAAATAGACAACATACGAGATGGGAGAAAATATTTGCATGCTATCCATCTGATAAAGGGCTGATAACCAGAATCTACAAAGAACGGAAGTGAATCAGCAAGAAAACATCAAACAACCCCTTTAAAAAGTGAGCAAAAGACATGAACAGGAGCTTTTCCAGAGAAGATAGACTGATGGCTAATAAACACATGAAAAAATGCTCAATGTCTCTAATCATCAGGGAAATGCAAATTAAAACCACAACGAGATATCACCCAACCCTAGTGAGAATGGCTTTTACCAAAAAGTCCCAAAACAACAAATGCTGGTGGCAGGTACAGAGAGAAACGAACACTTACATGCTGTTGGTGGGACTGCAAACTAGTATAACCTGTATGGAAAGTAGTATGGAGATACTTCAAAGAACTAAAAGTAGACCTACCATTTGATCCAGCAATCCCACTGCTTGGTATCTACCCAAAGAAAAAAAAGACATTTTATAAAAAGGATACTTGCACTCAAATGTTTATAGCAGCACAATTCATAATTGCAAAGATGTGGAAACAACCTAAGTACCCATCAACATATTAGCGGATCAATAAAATGTGGCATATGTATAAATCGGCAAACTAATACCTTTGTAACAACCTGGATGGAACTGGAGACCATCCTTTTAAGTGAAGTATCATAAGAATGGAAGAACAAAAACCACATGTACTCATTACTAAATTAAAACATGCAGCAACACTCATGTGCACATATGGTAGCAAAATTCAACAGAAATCATGCAGGTGGGTGGGGGGAAGAGGGGATGTGTAAATTCACACCTAACAGGTACAATGCACACTATCTGGGTGATGGGCACACTTATAACTTTGACTCAAACTGTACAAAAGTAATCCATGTAACCAAAATGTTTTTACCTCTGTAATAGTCTAAATTAAATATATATATATATATAAACAGCTGAAATAATTGTTACAAAACAAACACTACCCGAAAATTGCCAGCACCCTGAAGCTTGCTGCATGTACCTTCCTAATCCCAATACACTCCTTTCTACTAAAGGTAACCAGTGGCCCCAACTTTTATGGTTCTCACTTATTACCTTTTCTTTACCAACTGAATGAGGATGCCTAAACACTGTGATTTAGTGTTACCTGTTTTTCAGTTTTACATAAATGGACTCATAGAACATGTATTACTTTGTGTTTGGTTTTAGTTGTGTGATCCATTCATGTATATTATTGGCACTAACTGAGGTCTGTTCATTGTTATTGCTGTGTAGTATCCCAATTGATATGAATATCCCACAATTTATCCATTATACTGTTGAGGATGTTAGGGTTGTTTTTAGTTTGGAACTGTTATGAACAATGTTACTAATTGTACAATCTGCTGCACATGCATTTCTTTAGGGCAGGGGTTGGCAAGCTTTGTCTGTAAAAAGTCAGTAAATATTTTAGGTTTCAAAAGTCATAGGGTCTTTGTCACGACTCTTCAAATCTGTAAGAAAGCACCCATCAAAAGACAATTCTTCAGTAAATGGGCATGGCTGTGCTCCAATAGAACTTCATTTATGAAAACAGGCTGAAGGTTGAATTTGGCATGAAAACAGGCTGAGGGTTGAATTTGGTCTTTACTAAGACCATAAAATAAAAGTCTTAGTTTGCTGACCTTTATTTTAGGGTATATACTAGGAAAAGAATTGGTGGTTATAAGGTGACTATATCTTTTTTTTTTTTTTTTTTTTTTTTTTTTTTTTTTTTTTTTTTTTTTTTTTTTTTTTTTTTTTTTTTGAGACAGAGTCTCACTTTATTGCCCAGGCTAGAGTGAGTGCCATGGCGTCAGCCTAGCTCACAGCAACCTCAAACTCCTGGGCTCAAGCAATCCTACTGCCTCAGCCTCCCAAGTAGCTGGGACTACAGGCATGTGCCACCATGCCCGGCTAATTTTTTCTATATATATTAGTTGGCCAATTAATTTCTTTCTATTTATAGTAGAGATGGGGTCTCGCTCTTGCTCAGGCTGGTCTCGAACTCCTGAGCTCGAACGATCCGCCCACCTCGGCCTCCCAGA
>VSMD01116014.1:0-72665 GCA_008750895.1 Mirza zaza | reverse complement strand
CTTCCAGGAATATTCTTAAATGACTCAAAAAGATCATCTATAAATGATTGTCATAATAGAGTAGTATTTGGTGGGGCTGAACTGCATCCATTTGTTTTTCTCTCCATATTCATAGTCTGTAGTTAATGAAACCAATTCCTTTGAACTGAAAACTTGCATCTGTGACTTCTTCTTTACCATCTACATCCCATCCTATTGATTTTATCTCTTGAATATGCCCCTTATCTCTTCCTTCCTTTTAATTTTCACAACTACTTCTTTAGTTTGGGCCTCATTTATGCATAGTTTATTTTTGCAGTGTAACTGATCTTTTTACCTCCAATCTTGGTCTTGTTTTCCACAAATATAAAATACAGGTCTAACAATGTTATTCCCTTAATTAAAATACCTCACCATATTCTATAGGATACTGCTAGTATCCTATAGATAGGTTCACAAAGTTGTTTGTGATTTGGCTTTGCCATTTTCTCCACTCTCCTAATAGTGAACTTAGGCCTTTAGACATACTGGTTCCACATGAACTCATTTACTGGAACTCTACCTGTTTGTTGCTCTTCCACCCCCATTTCTTAGTTATCCTTGAAGACATATCCTAAAGCAGAAGTTCTCTTAAAAAAAATTTTTTTTATTATGGTAAACCATATATGCCATAAAATCTATCATTAACCATTTTTAAGTGTACAGTTCAGTGGCACTAAGTACATTCACAATGTTGTATTAATACAACCATCGCCCCTATCTATTTCAAGAACTTTTTCATCTTCCTATATTGAAACTCTGTACTGTTTAAACAGTAACTACCCATTTCCTTCTTCTCCCAGCTCCTGATAACCTCTACTTCACTTTCTATCTCTATGAATTTACTACTCTAATACCTAATATACTTAGAATCATAGAATTTTTGTCCTTTTGTGTTTGGCTTACTTCCCATCTTGTAGCGTGTATCAAAATTTCATGTTTTGAAGGCTAAATATTATATTGTATGTATATACCACATTTTGTGGACATTTGGTTTGTTTCCACCTTTTAGCTATTGTAAATAATACTGTTATTAACATTGTTGTACAAGTATCTGTTGGAGTCCCTGCTTTCATTTAATCTCTACAACTTTTATAAATATTATCTTCATTTTATCAATGAATGAACTGAGGCTCAGAAAGATTAATTAATCTGTCCAAAGTCTAAGATGGATGACATATCCATATATGAAATTATCAGAACAGAAAATTCAGTGTACATGCACATTGTGATTAAAACATTTATAAAGAAATCTCCATTGAAAATAACCTGGAAGGAAACAGTAAGTGATAATAATGACTTGGGAGTTATGAATACCTACCCCTTAAATATTTTTCCATTATTTTTATTGCTTTTATAAAATAAATTTATGGAAAATGAACCCCAAAGTTAAAAATATTTATTAAATACAACAGCCCATTTAAAAGTACATGAACCAGGAATATAATTAGAAATTATCATAGTTCATTATTTTAGTCTACATAATACACATACCCCAGAGCTAGGAAAGGGGTTATGAGTTTTTCAAAGTGAGACTGACAAGTTATGTAATTTGATTTGGCAATACTAATGTGGGAGTTAAACTGTGTTAGGTAGGACTACTTTATAGATCCAGGAGAAATGATTATCATAGTAATTATTATAAGCATTGATGAGGAATTTTGATGGTGCAGCAGTTGGAAGGCTTCAGGTAAAGTGTCTCCTCTTTTTTTGAACTCGGATGAGAATAGGCTGTGAGCATAATTGACCAGGATTAACCTACTGGTCATCTTAATGCTGTATATTTTACTTTCTCAGTTTGTAGTCATTTAAAACAAAGAGTTATTTTTTCTTTTAAGGTTTGACTTATTTGGTAATATATTATGTGAACATATAGGTAAGAACTGTTAGCAGTGAAAAACTTCTGAGTCATTTCATCTTATATGAATTTTATTATATTTTTTTATTAGGGTCTTTTACTTGTAAGGAACACAGATTCGACATAGACTATTTCCAGAAATGGAGTTTTTATTTTTAGAATATAAGGCAATAAAGGAAATGGAAATCCAAAAATATTTAAGAGCAGGAATTGGGATATAACCAAGCCTTTTGGACTTGAATTGTAAATCAATCCAGGACAGCACCCAGGAATTCAGCAGTTCTATGTATCTTCTCTCCTGTACTCTGCCAGTTATATAATTCGATATTCTTTAGTCTTGTTCACTAGAATTCTGCTTAGTTTTCTTTCTATTGTCACTAAAATTCATCTTCTGTTTTCTATATTTTTGTTCCTGACTTCTGCTTCTTGATAATTTCTACTTACAATTAGCTTATTTATAACTTCTTATAGTTTATTCTTTCTTGTATTCTTTCAGTATATTCACCAATCCCATCTCTCAGTATTTCCTAATTCAGATTCCTGAGAACAAGCATCTAATTACCTCAGGTAATTTCATTTTGGCATGGTTTTTTGCATAAGCCCATGTCATACATAGGTCAAATGCCTACCAGTTCTGGGCAGGAGGGTGTTCTGTGGAGAACTGTCCCCTCAGCAGAAGCTATGGGCTGAGTCACATTCCTTTGGAAAAGGACTGGGAGCAAAGTAGCATTGCGGATAATGTGTTTAGTGTACTGTATAAAATGATATGAGACGACAGCATGTTGTAGGTCCTCAGAACACACTATTGTTTCTTTGAGGATAGCAGTTAGGAAGTATGAAGCTGTTTAAGCCTTCTGGGATAATACAGAAGAATGTAATGTGTTTGCAGCAATGGGCATGAGTATTAGACCCATTTGAGACCAGATTACTGTAGAATCGTCAATTTTTATGAACCCTGAGGGGAAGGAAATGAACTCACAAGAACTAATGATACAGTACATACACTATTGAAATATTTTCCTGGATGTTCCCAACTGTCTGTCTTCTCCTTGCCTGCAACTAAACATGGATGAAGAAAATTAGACAGAGGACATATTAGTATCCCCATAAATTCATTATTACCAACCCAAGTGGTCCCTCAGCAATATCCAGCTTTCCTCTTGGTGTTACTAAAAGTTCAGCACTTGACTCCAAGGCCACATCAGAAGAATGAGGACAAGTGGTTTGAGGAGAAGGAAAGAGAAGTTTATTAATTTGCCAGCAAATGAGACTCCTGTCTCAAAAGATCCAGCGTCCTGCTTCTGAGCAGAAATACAGAGATGTTAAAGGTTCTGATTAATCCCATCCTTGGCTAAGATAATCTCATGATCTCTGCTTGGACAATGCCCTTGAGCTATCTTCTGTGGCACAAAGAATAAAGGACACTCTCCTACCACTCTGGACCACTGGCCTGAGGCGGGGATATAGATTTTAGTTCTCAAAAAGGGTAAGGGGGTTTTGAAGAAACAGGAAACATTTTTACCCCTTTTCAGGCCATTTTCTCTGTTTGATTTTTCCTCCTATGCTGTGCTACAACTGCTTTCTGCTCTCCACAAGCCTCTTATTTATGCCTACTCCCTGATTCCATTGATTGGTTCCTCAGCAGATGACCTTGCCTCCTATTTCAAAGATCAAAGTAAAAGCCTTCTGACATAAGAATTCTCTCATTTTCCACTAGCCAAACCTAAAGCCTATTTATTCACTCTTTTTATCTGTGGCCAATTATTCCACTAATTCTTTGGATCTTAAAAATTTCCCAATTCCTCAGAAATTTTATACTATCAGACATCCTTTTTTTTCTTTTGTTGCTTTTAAATGGATTTATTGAGATATAATTCATATACCATAAAGTTCATCCTTTTAAAGTATACAATTCAGTGGTTTTTAGTATATCAAAGTCGTGGTTCAATTACCAGTAATCCCTTTTTCTCATATATACAACTTGTCCCTCTCAAACTCGATTCATTTTAACAGTTTCAAGATGGTATTTTTATTTTTAAAAAAAAACCAAACTTCTTGAATATCACACCCTTCCCCTTCAACTACCATATTTTCTGTATCCTCTGTCACAAAAACTTCTTGAAAAAGTTTATATTTACTTTCTTCATTTTCTCTACCTCCTAATAACTCAGTCCATTCTAATCTGACTCCTTAACAAAATGAATGTAAGAAGAAATAAAAAATATAAATAGTCTTATCTATTGAAGAAATTGAACTCATTTTATTTTTTATTATTTTATATTTGAGACAGGATCTTTCTCTCTTGTCCAGGCTAGAGTGCAGTGGCATCATCACAGCTTACTGCGACCTCAAACTCTTGGGCTCAAGTGATCCTCTTGCCTCAGCCTCCTGAGTAGCTGGGACTATAGGCATGTGCCACCATACTTGGCTAAATTTTTCTATTTTTAGTAGAGATGGGGTCTTGCTTTTGCTCAGGCTGGTCTTGAACTCCTGACCTCAAGCTATCCTCTCACCTTGGCCTCCAGAGTACTAGGATTAGGAGCGTGAGCCACCATGTTGAGCCTAAACTCATAATTTTAAAGCTTACTATAAGGAAAACCTGACCTAGATGCCTTTACTATACATTTAGAGCCTAACTCACATTTTTCCATACAATAGAAAAAAAGGAAAATGTTCTTACCTGGTTTTATGAGGTCCAAATAATCCTGATACCAAAATTTTATAATATAATAAAGAAAAACTATAGGCAGTCTCTTTCAGGAACATAAATGCACATTTCTAAATAAAATATTAGCAAAGTAAATTCTGTAATAAATATTAATAACATTAGCCATGACAAAAATTCTAGGAATGCAAAATAGGGTTGGTATTCAAAAATTAATCATGGTAAACAACAAAGGAGAAAACTCATGTGATCATCTTTATATATTAGGAAAAGGATTTTAAAATATTCAGTAACTCTTTATTTAAAAAGAAAAAAATCCTCTTAAGCTAGGAATAGAAGCTAACCTACTTATTCTGAGAAAAAGTATCTACAAAAAAACCCATATAGAAACAATTATATTTAATGATGAAATATGAAAGCCTTCCCCCACATTGGGAACAAAGTAAGGATGCTTACTGTCACTGCTTTTATTCAGTCTTGTACTAGAATTTTTAAATAGTTGAATGGATAAATTATGAAATATTCCCACAGTGAAATATTATACAGCAGAGAAAAACACACAACTACATGTAACAGCATGGATGGATTTCATAAACGACGTTGAGCAAAAGAAGCTAAACACAATATATATTGTCTGATTCCATTTCTGTAAATTTCAATAACCAACTAATTTGTGATGCAAAGAAGCCAGGACAGCGATTATCTTTGGAGAGGAGTAGAACATTGTGACTGCACTGCTAATAATATTCTATATGTTGATCGAGGTGGTAATTGCAGGCATGCATTCATTCTGTGATAGTTCATTGAGTGGTACACCTGTGTGTGTTATCCTAAGTGTATGTTATACTTCAGTGTGTTCCCTTCTTAAGTTTGACCTGCAGACTACTGATTATGTTCTGCCATATCAGTTGTATCTCCAGATTGGACTTTTATTTTCCTTCTTTAATTTTGGTTTCTGTAAAAGTCTTTGTAATTTTATCAACTCTCTGGAGTTTTATCCATTTTTCTCTAACCTCACTCTGTTCTCTCTTTAAGGCCTCATGTGCCTGTTGCATAGAGCCTCTATCTTTTTGCATTCTACTAAGTATGCCAAATAATTCATTGAGGGTTTTTTTTTTTTTTGATCACTTTCAAAGACATGTTCTTCCTTTATGACTCTACTTATTCAGTAGCCCTTTTAGTAAAATCAGGTTTGTGAGCTTTCCCCCACTCCTTCCTTGCACATGGTGAAATCTATTAAAACTTATTTTCAGGAATCATAGGAACAATTGCCTTCTTTTGTTTTGTAATGACCAGATCCTCTGCTGACATCTATAACTCAGGAGTAAATTGGTGTCCATTTTGATTGCCACTTTATAGCAGTAAGGGCCAGGAGCATTATGTTAAGATGTTTTTCTCACTGCCTGCTTCAGAGAATCATGTAACTGGAAATCCACAACTGCCAACATACATTCCACCAAGGTTATTACTAGAATTTACCTTAATCTTGGGGGATTCCCTCCCCACCCCATACACACACAGTCATGTATAGCATTGCTGCTAGTTGTCTTAGTTCTGTCCTTTACTGCCTAATCCTTTTCTGAGAGTTTCAGTCACTGAAGTATGTAGAAAGGTAGTGGTCAGGGTTCAGTACTCTGGCCTCTATTAACAGCAGCATTCATCTGGTAGCGCAGCTGATGCTTAATACTATGATTCAGACAGATTGTAAATATCAAGTTAGAATATACAGTGGAGGTCTGTTTTATGAGAGAAAGCTTAGTATGTTTTTTCCTACATTTGGGATATTTAAAAAGGGTAGTTAGAGGAAGCTTTATAAGTGGACTTCCAGCAAGATTATTTTGAGCTGAATACTTGCCCCAGTGCTGTTGGTTGTCTTTGTTAAAGGTACCTAACTAGCATTAAGTCAGCTCATCTGAGTATCAGTATCAGATATTAGGGTGGCAGGTTTTGTTAAAGGTAAGTGAGTTATCTCAATAAACTACCAAATCTTTGCATTTTAGGCCATCAAATTTTAGGATTACAGACAGTGGGCAGAAAATAGATAAAGTCCCCTCCTCCCCCTCACCCTGTGAATATACCTTTATTTTTTTTCTATTATAAATATGATATTTATCAGATAAAAATTTTAAAAACATCATTGTAGTTTTTTAAAAAGGCACAAAGGGGAAAGCTCTCTGGCATATAACCTTCTAGAGATTTTATTACTAACAATTTGGTGCAGTATCTGTCCAGTTTCATTATTTGAGTACATCTATTTAAATGTATTATATATATTTTCAGAACCACAAATGGAAGCACATTATGCATTCTACTGTACATATTGTCTATTGAATATTTACTATGTGCCTGAAACTGTGCCACTTGTTTTACATATATTTTCTCATTTAATCCTCATAATCACTATACATTCAGTTGGAGTTATTGTCCTAGTTTTACAGAAACAAATAGAATTACACAGCTAGAAAGTGGTAGAGCCAGGACTTGAACTCAAATCTGTTGCCAGAATCCATATTCTTAACTTTATTCCATTGTTCTGAACCTGCATTTTCCACTTGGCAGTATATTTTGGACATTTTGCCATGCAAATGTACATGTGGATATATCTTGTCTTAATGGATACCATGTTCTGTTGTATTATTGTCCTATAAGTTATTAGCAAAGCCCCCATTAATGGCTTTTTAGTTTGTTTCTAATTATCTCTCCTCTTGTGCCAGGGTCACACTGTTCTAATTACTGTAGTCTTATGGTGTATTTTAACCATAGTAAGGCAAGTCACATATTTTTTTCTCTAAACCTTTTTTTTTTAACTCTCAAGTAATTAATTCTTTTAGAATTTATATATTTAGCTTATAATGTTCTCTATCATCCCTCTTATGATTTTAACTGAAATATATTAAATAAACAGCATAATAGGTAGAATTTTTATTAGCACAGTATTGATCTTTTTGAGTGCAGGGTCTGGCTGAAGTAAGTTTTGGGTCAGTGTCTCAACCTCTGGTCTGGGAGTCCATGGACTTAGAACATTTACTTAATTGGCTGTTGAGCATTTGAATATTACCAGAGTCACTAGCAACCATGGTTTTTGGATTTTTGTATCATGGATCCCTTTGAAAGGCATTTGAAAGATATGTGCCATCTTCTCCCAAAAGTGTACAAACAAAGCTTTACATATGACTTCAGGATGTTAACGAATCCCTGAAATCTGTTTATGTATCATAGGTTAGTAATATTTGCTGTAGAAACTGAATAATACCAAAATAGCGAAATCTAGGAAAGTCTAATAAATGACCGGGTTATTATGTTGTGTGCAAAGAAAAATATTACTGTTTTTGTGACATATGGGTTGACAGTCAGCTATTGTACCCAAATAATAAAATAAGGATATTGAATTTCTCTTATGAACTGAATGACAATGAAGATTTTGAATAACAACCTTAGGAATGTTTAGGCTAAGCAAGGAACAATTAGAAAAACAGTAAGGAAGACAAATAGGCCAGGGTGTTGGACATAATATGAACTTTCAAGTCACTTAGACCTGAATTTGATTCTCAGTTCTGCTACTTAATAGCTACGGGAATTTAGGTAAGTCACACATACTCCCTAAGTCTAAATACATTGCAGCTGCTGTTAACAACAAGAATAATGAAATATATCAAGAAAATAGAGCATTTCTAAAGTTAAATATGAAGCTTTCAATAAAAAGGGTCAAAGCAGAAGACCAAAGTATTCAAAGTGAGTTGTATTGTTTCCTTACAATTAAAAGGTAGTTCAGCAAAAGCTCGTTATTGTAGAATAGTGAGATTAGAAGGCTGATTTGAGAATTCACAAAGAAAGCCAGTATTTTAATAACTGAAATTTGAAGAAAAGGACTAGTGAACATTATACCAATTAGAGAAGATATACATGTGCTTTAAAGCAGTGGTCCCCAGTCTTTTGGGCACCAGGAACTGGTTTTGTGGAAGATAGTTTTTGCATCAACTGGAGAGGGGGTGGGATGGTTTCTGAAGGATTCAAGCACATTACATTTATTGTGAAGTCAAACCTCTGCTAATGATAATCTGTATTTGCAGCCGCTCCCCAACGCTAACGTCACCACTTTGGCTCCACCTCAGATCGTCAGGCATTAGAGTCTCATAAGGGGTTCACCACCTAGATCCCTCGCATGCGCAGTTTACAGTAGGATGCGCTCTCCTATGAGAATCTAATGCCTCTGCGGATCTGACTGGAGGCGGAGCTTACGCCATGATGCCAGCGATTAGGAGTGGTTATAAACATGGGAAGCTTGGCTTCCTTCTTGCTTGCCTGCTCCCTGCTGCTCGCCTGCTGTGCCTCTGGGTCCTAACAGGCCACAGACTGGTACTGGTCTGTGTCCCTGGAGTTGGGGACCACAGCTTTAAAGGAGCACCCAAGAGAATATATTGCCATTTTGTAGATCACTAGTGTTTAATCTTTCAACAATAATAACAACAATGGCAACTACTCACATTTATTGGGAACTCTCTTCCAAGAACTATGCTAAACAATATATGCATTATCTCTTTTGATCATCACAACAACCCCCAGGAGGTTGATCTTATCTGCATTTTACCACTGAAGTAGGTCACAGAACTGTTAAGTGGTAGACCAAGGATTTATTCTCACACTCAAGTATTATGCTGTTACCTCTTGCTGAAATCAGTACACTCATGTAACTGCAATCTAACCAGAAAGTTCACATGACCAGGAATTTTTTTTGTATCTCCATAATGTACACAATTTATTTTGAAAGTGAGGAATTTGTGTAACAGTTTTCAAAACTGTTCGATTTAGTACTGCTACATCTGTGTTTCTATATAATACTAGTAAATATGAAATCCTAACTTATAAATGCATCAAGGATTAAAGTGTTATTTATATTTTTTTTCTAATTTGTTAAAAGTGGGTAAAGTATATATTAGATTTTTTTTTCAGTTAACCCAATTCAATTGCCTGGAATCTTTATTCTAATCATCATTATTAATATATGTGTTTATATGTATAAGCATAAGAAAATAAAGTCAACCAGACCATTAAGTGTTATATCCAAACAAGCTTAAATGTTTTCCTTTATCTGTTTAGAAGTTTTTCAGATGAGGAGTAGAATTAATTTTTACTTTCTTTATGTAAGAAAAAGACTGCATTGAAACTATGCCATATACCGATCATTTATATAATATAATCTTATCTGACAACAATCTATTTTTAGTTTGTCTTAAGTAAAACGGACATCTTTAGTAAATGTAAGGTGTCTTTTCTTGGCTGTTAAACCTTTTGTGGGGATAATTAAGATCACTGGATACAAAATATTTTACTTTCAACTGTTCAAAAACTAGGTTATAATTTGTAAATTTTTCTAAAAAGATTTGAATATGGTTTTAAGGAATACTATATTGTTTGAGAATTTCATGAATTCTCTCTAATTAAAATTTGAGTATTCTTAATTTGTAATATAATTTTGTGGTGTGATGAAAAAGAAAACTAATGCCAAAATGCTTCTGTGATAAGTTTTCTATGTCTCAAGTAATGGTCTAGTTAATTTAAAATGAAAGAGAAATACTGAAATTCCTTCACTAGTGATCAGCACTTATTGAGGCCCCTTGGTTTTGTAAAAATGTTTATAGTTACAAAAGTATTTTACACTTTTTATATGATTAAAATTTAATTCCTTTTCTTATTTTTGGTTTGGCTTTCTTTTGTCTACTTTCTTTTCTTTTCTTTCTTTAATTGAAAAAACTAATGGAACCAAATATAACATGGTACCGTTTTCTCCTTCTTTTGTATAATCTTGTTGCGTGTCTCTACATAAGCTGTTCTGGCCACTCATCATAGTAACCAGCTGGGCCATTTCACCTGCTGGAGCCATTAAAGAGGACTCTCTCCCCCTAGATTAATCCCCTCCGACATTAGTTTTTTGCACTGACAACTAGAGCAGGCATTCAGAATTTGCAGGTGGCCAGTGTGACGCACATAATTGCCTACAATTTTAGGCAATGAATAAAAATGGTCTACATTACTTGTCAAAGGTTGTATATGCAGTGCCAAGTGAGATCTATGGGAAGCCTTTTAGGGTTTAAAGAACAGTTAATAGCAAGGCTGCACAGGGCTTTTTTAATCATAATGCATTTGTAATATAGCACTTTGATCTTCTCCTTGTAGGAAATGGTGTTACATTAGCCACTTTTAAACATTTATGAGTGAAATTCAGTTATAGAAGAGTAAAAGTGATTATTCTTAAGCAGAACATGTTAGATTTCATTAAAAGTTTTCAGCTTGCCCCTTCCTTGTTAAAATCTGTGGGAAGTCCTTTGCCTGGAGGGTTTTAAATCAGTATCTAAGGACATAAGGCTTTTTCCTTATTTTTCCTGTTGGTAACAGCAAGATTTGGAAGGAAGGTACACTAAATATTGAGATAATTTATACAAGTGGATATTTATAGAAGAATAATTGGTTATGGTAAAGTAAAATACACCAATGAAAATTCAAGAAATCTATTACTAATAGTTGTGTTACAATAAATTTTGAGAAATGCATATTTAAAACATATCTATAAATTATCTTTAACCAAAAAAAAAAAAAAAAAAAAAACCCAGATGACTCTCAAATACACTTCTTCTGGAAGAGCTTAGTTTGACCTTTCAGACCCAAGAGCCTTTTATTAACACCTGCCTGTAAGGAGAACCTTGCCACACGCAGCTTTTAGATTCAGAACCACAAAACTGATGAGGAAAGGCTTGAAGGGTTCAGTTTGTGTCACTTGCTGTTTGCCGTTTCCATTTCACAGATGATTAATCTTTCTGTGAAGAAAGGCCAGAGAAACAAAGCACATTGGGCTCTTCCTGCAGTTACTCCTTCTGAATGCACACTAGCTTGCTAACTAAAAGGCCTTTAGATTTCCAGCAGAGAGAGATGTTCTGAAAGTGAATGCAGCTGGTTGGAGGTCACCAGTGCAGGGCTCTTGCCATTGTGTAATGGAGGCTTTGGCAGGTTGTGTGTGTGGGGGGGGCGAGGCTGCAGAAGAAGTGGGCAGGGAGAAGGTGTTGGCAAAAAAGTAATTCAAAATAAAAAGGGTTTTGGCCAGTTGATTTAATATTTTGGAGGGTAGATCATCAATAATAGGCTCAATTTCATCTATTTTGTTTGTTTTTCTTTTTAAGGGAAAAAAATATAATCTAGTCTCTCTCCAGTACATCTCCTTACTCTATTTTCTAGTAGCTTGTTTGTCTTGCATGTGACATCACTAGGTAATGTTGAAATAGTATTAACTCTTGTTTAGTCTTTGGCGTGATTAAATTGTCTTGAAATTTTTCAGACTGTTACTAATTTTGCTAATGTTCTTCATTTGATAGATCAAAATTTGAATATCACAACAATGTTTCATTAGTATTTAGTTTTTAAATGAGATATTGAAAATAATTATTTGTGTGGCTTAGTTCCCCTCTCATTAAGAAAATTAATTTTTATTTTGAGGATTGGAAAACTTGATTTTAATATTTAGTTCCTAAATGCTTACTAATCATCTTGTTAATACTTTTTTTTTTCTATCACGTATAGGATATAATGTGCAAAGTCAAATCCTGGGTTATAGATCAAAAGAAACCTGTTCGCTTCTATCATGACTGGAATGACAAAGAGGTATGTTTTAAATATCATGTTATCTATTACTACCTTGACTTTGATTTCTTAGAGAACAAGTTAGAGTTGTCATGTGTTTTACACTAATCATATCTAAACTTTTATTTCTGTCAGTGATTACTTATTCCCAGGCTTGTTTTTTTTCTTCTTTTCCCCACTCATGATATTTCATAACAACTAATCTTTTGGAAACAAGAATTAAAAAATGAAAATGCTTACTTCTTTTAAAGGAAATTTACTTTCTAATATTAAATGATTTACTCCATATTTGCTCAACTTTTAAAAGAGATTCTTTCTGTATCTCCCACTTTAGATTGAAGTATTGAATAAACACTTATTTTTGACTTCAAAACCAATGGTCTACTTGGTTAATCTTTCTGAAAAAGACTACATTAGAAAGAAAAACAAATGGTAAGTTTTTCCTCCTCAGTTATACCCAGACATCATATCTATACACACAAACACATACATATATGTATACTTATTGCTGTGTTTGATTTTTGATTTTAATATTTTTCTCCTTTTTATTAAAAAGTTTAAAATGGATAAGAAAGCTTTGCCTGGTGTTTACCTTCAGAGATGAATCTCCTAATCGATTTGCACTGAGAAAACTTAGAAAAACTGAATTATATTAGGCAATGTTGAACCATACATATTTATTTATCAAATTTAGGTTTATTAGACATTATTGTTTATTTTCATTGCAAAATGAGAATAAATGTAGTTGCAACAATAAAAGTTTTTAAGCTAGGAATTTCTAGCTGTGTTGCTATTATATGTGACTTTAAAATATCCACTTAGGGTTGTAACTGGGCAAAAACTTTTAAATCCAGATTGGATGTTTTTTAAAAAAAGAAAAGAAAACCTGTGGTGGGCAGGGAAAAGGCCAGGTACTTGTTTCAGATGCTTTAAAAGTATACTAAGGTAAAAACTGTGCATCCACATGTTGATTGTCATTTTTGATATGTAACCAAAATGTACAAGATTTGTTTTCTTTCACTAATAACTTCAGAAAATCATGCGTTCATGTACATGTGGGCACATATACATTTGGCATAGTACTCACTTTGACTTGCCTCACTGGACCCTCAGTATTTTATACTATTGAGTCATATAAACAAATCAAAACTATCCAAAGCAAAATATCTGAATTCTCCTAAAATATATTGTCGGTTTCTCCCTGTACTTCATTAAGTACTTAGATGCACATGGTTTCAATTTTCCATTAAAAATTCTCATTTCCATATGATATCAAAGAGTGAGAAGGCTTTAAACTGAAAAATAAACATTCATAGACTGGAAGCCAAAACAATAATTAATGTCAGATGGTTAACTCCAATAAATCATTAGAATAAATTCTGTGAAATTACTGGAACTAAAAATGCCCTGTTGATATTACTATAAGACATTTTGTGTTCCTGATAGGAAGCTGAATTTAGCCTCTTTATTGGTAATGTTCTAGAAAACAAATTTAACATAAAAATTTAGTTGAAACTGGTCAGTGTCCTCCAGCAAGTAATTAACTTTAAAATAATCAGTTCTGTCTTCTTTTAAATTCTTATAAATTTGATGATTAATGTATTAAAAATTGATACCTTGGGGAAGGAATTTCTAAATTTATTACTTGACCTCAGTTAATAAATCTTCTCATCATAGAATGAATGGTAAAGTTTCCTGAAACAATACAGACATCAAAGTTTAAATGAAAAGGATGAGTCAGTTTCCTTGCCCAAAGGGGGTTCTCACACCTGTATTTGGATGATTACAGGTAGAACTCCCTGGCTCTAATTGTATAGTAAATACCATTTCCCAGACCCTAATGGTAGACAGACTGCTTAGGAGACGCCAGTCTGTGATTTAGCTGTCGCCAGACACCCCATGTTTTTTGTGAGACCAGTTGTGATGATGATATGGTTATAGCCAATTGAAAGTAAACTCTTGTCTAAATAGCAAATTTTAATTTAAAGCAATGTAGAGGTATGAATAATCCTATTTTATAAAACCAAATTTTAATGAGTTTTATGTATAACTAATGATCTGGTTTGGGGTTGGTATGTATGTGTTTTGGGGGGTAAAGAGGGGGAGGGATTCAGATCTTGTGGAAGTTAGTGTAATTGTAGCTGAAAGATCAAAGACTGGGTAACTGAGTGATGTTCCAGAAGAGAATTTACCACATAGCCATTTTCTGTACAGTTTCTGCCGCCTGCTGTTCCTATTTTCCCTCAAGCTAGCCATTGACTACCCCCTGTGCATCCCTGCTCGTAAAAAATGATTGAGGAAGTATTTGTCATGTATTTATGAGTGGGAAACATTGTGTGATAGGGAATGGCATCTACTGGAGCCAGAAAGATTGCCATTTTCCTTTCATTCAGCCACTCTGCTATAGCTTTAAATCCTCTGTTTATGCAACATAGCCTTTGTATTAAAGTGCAGAATAAATTTTTATTATGAAGGATATGAACACTAGGTTTTCATCATTTATAATACTGCAAGCAGCTGTAAATGGTTAAAATTCATTTTAACTAAATCCTTTTAATTGTGTTAGCATCTTGTTTTTTGGTGATGTTTACATCTAAGATCTGTTTGCATCAGTTGCTCTTTTAGCGAAAGGAAAAGTTTTTGTTTTTTAAGATTAACATATAATGTTACTATAGCAAATAAGACTGATGCAGGAAACAGTAATAAGTATTTTCATGGGTCTTTTAGATCTAGAAAACTATTTTAAACGATCAGGAAAGAGGAGGAGAGATTTGTGTCTTTGGCCACAAGAGGAAGACTAAAACTGTCGTTATTTTAGCAGGTCACCATTTCAGAAATAATGAACACTTTAATTACTAGTTAAAGTTCACTTTAAATTTAAATGGTAACATGTTATTTTTCAATCCTAGAAAAGAAGGAAGCATTTTGAAAGATAAGTCTATTGTATTATTGAGTAGGTGTTGTATTGACCTTTGAAAGATGTAAAAACTGGAATGACTCCAAGCATCTACTCACTAGTTTTAACAACATTAAATTAGTCATTTCGTTGATTTATGATTAAAGACCTAGCCCCTGAAGAGAAGCTGATGTGGCAGCCGGGTTAGCTGCAGTTGTGTTATGATCAGATGACAGTAATCAAGATGTTATTAAGAGAATCCACAGAAACCTTTTTTTATTATTACAAATTGCTGTTTCTTGAATGAATAAAACTATTTGGAAGTTTTTGTTGTTTTTGGTGAGTACTAATGATTTTTGAACGCTTGAGGTTTTCATTTTCTAAATATGATCAGTTACTTATAACTAAGGTTATACTATATGCATTATTAATTTTCATTTGAGATTGCCTACTGAGTCACGGTGTCAAGCAGGTACAGGACATTAGAACTGTCAAACCATTGCTTAATTAGGGGTTTAAATTTCAGTCTTTGTATCTTTGCTGCTCTGGTAATAGTGATGCCATCCAATTATGGAATCAGTAGAATAAACTGATTTTAGATATTTTGTATACCTAGTAGCTACCAATTATGTTTCATTTTTGTTCTCATCCCTACCTTTCCTAATATAATTGTCCTTGTTACTTTAATAAAGGGTAATTATATTTTATTGTGTATTATATTAATACTGCATATCCATGTTCAACTGGAAAATATAACTAAATTTAAGACATTCAGACTTCTGTGCATATGTGTTATACACATTTGCTTATAACCTGGTGGTCTTATAATCACTTAACAATACCTTTTTGGTAGTAGTATTATGAGTCAGTTAATCTGAGTGATGCAGTTGATTTAAGATAGGTAGACAAATATTTGGAAAGTCTTTTAAGCTATTGTATAATGAAGGGAAGTGTGTCAAGTTTCCTAAATGAATTTTAATTAGAAAAAGGTTTTATTATTAATTCTTATTAAACCATGATTCAATTCCCCCTCCCACACATACCTTTCTGCTTTTGTTAGTTTCCCACATAATTGTACACAAAAACTAAAAATAGTTTGGGGATATAATACATTATGTGCCTGGTTAAGGGGAGGAAGAATCATGGAATAGATCTAATATTTTCTGGATTTCTTGAGCTGCTTATGAAAATTGCAGCTGGTATATCTCAGCAACTATGTATGTGGGTGGAAGTTATATATTTTTGACACATAATTTTGTATGTCTATACGTGCATATATATCTATAAAACTATTTCTGAAAACTCTTTTAAGAGGTCAATTTCTGACAAGATTGTTCATGTAGGCTAGAAATTTAACACAGCTTTGGAAAAATCCCTTTGTATTATGATAAAACTTTGAAACAGTATTATTTATTCTATGAATTAGGATTTCAGCTAATATTTGGTGAATGAATTTCGTGGACTTAATTATTTTTTCCTTTGATCAGAATCTTGAGAGTTAAAAAGAATATACTAAAGAAAAATGATCTTTTTATTACAAAAGATGGAAGGCTGAAAGTGAGAGTGGGAGAAAAGCTTTGCCCATTCAGGAATCTCTTTTTTTCAAATATACTTTGTGTTTGAATATATTTTTACATATAATTGTGAATTTCTCTCTGGTTTCATTAAACAGTTTTTGGTTATTTTTTCAGCAATTTCATATTCTTATCAAGAGGTCATAATGTACACTTCTGATTTCTTATTATGAAAGAAATCATTACAGAAGAAAGCACATCTTTCTATATAAACATACTGCTATTGACCTTATGCATATTAGGAATTTCCTCTGGCCTCGTTGCATTTTGCCCAATACTATTTATAGCCAGTGATTTCTATTTGCCAGATGGTTCACTGCATTTAAGATAGTGATACATTTGGGAACATCAATTGTAATCTTCATTAGCACCATCTGCTGACTTACTGATTTGTGAGTGATATAATTTATCAAATATGTCAGAGTTTCATCTTTTTTTAAACTAGCTAAAGGATTTCACTCCACATAAATAGGAAAAGTTTTATAACATTTTTTTTCTAACTTCCAGAGATTAAAAGGTTTAAACTCTTTTTAAAAGGTAAATATTCCTTAGGATTCTCTAATGTGAAATTAAAACATGTATTTCTCATACATGCACACACATCTATGATCTAGGAAATGAAATAGAAAGTTTGGTTTATAGCTCTATAGTGTTCTTCAAATTATAAATGATTCATGTACACAAAGAATTTCCCTGCCTTCCTACCCTCTTCACTTTGATGGATAATTCAAGAACAATCTTTTTAAAAATCTATGTCTCATAGATTAGGGGCCTCTGACTCAGACTTTGCTTCCAAAACTATGAGTTGGGCTAAGCTATACTCTTAGAATGGGAATTTTGACTAGTGGTTGGTGGAGGTAGAGAATTTTGAAGCTCAGCAATCTTAAGACTATTGGGAAAAGGAGATATAGGGCAGGACCTTGTGAAGTGTTCAGAGTGGAGTCTTAAGGCAGTGTAGGCATTGAATAACAGGTTTTCCTAGGAGAAGTCTATAGAAAAGGAAAACAGAGATGCTAATTTGGGCAATTTCAGTGTTTTGCCTAATATCTCCTGCTTGTGCAGGATAGGAGAAGAGTATTATTTTTCTTTGCCCATCCCTCCTGTGCAACGTGTTCCCCAGGCACTTGATCTACCTTTGGAATTAATGTTGTAGTTGAGCTATTTGATGAGTTAAATAGGCCTTTGACCGCTAGACCAAAATGCTGCGTGTCATCAATAACATTGTTTCTGTAAAGAAAATGAATTCTAATGAACTTTGAGAATATAGTCTATTTGTAAATTGGGGGATAAATATTATCAGGAAGTTCGATGTTTTAGGAGAATACTACTTTAGAATTAGAAATACTAGTGCTGTGGTTTTTATTTGCTGCTAACTAGCTTTTTTAACTGTAGGCATGTAAATTACTTAGCCTTTCACATAGAAATAGTTCATTTAGATTGTTCACATAAAATGTGTTCTGTATAAACAGTACTTCCCACATTTAATTATCACAGCCCAAAATGACTTTTTTGTCCTTCTGAGTACATCTTCTGATATGTTCCTTTAGTTTTTCTTTCTGTTATATGGATTAGGGAACAAAATGTATCACATGTATTAATATAGCAATGAAACTCCTATGATATCATTGCTATCTTCTATATGACCCCATCTCAACCAGCACATATAGGTTTGTCATGGCAGAATTTTTCCTAACTGGGAAACTGTACAGAGCATTCTCAAGATAGCAAATACCCAATTTAAGAGCAACTTTTCTGGACTGGGTTGTAAATAAGACTTGGTCTTTCTCCTACTCTCATTCCCTCTTCCATATCTTGAGCCCTTGAAAATAAGTCTTTTCTGAGTCTCTCCATGTTCTTTCCCATCTTCCTCATGGGAAAGTACAGTGGGCAGCTGTTGATCTGACTGGAATGAAAGTAAAGTGAAAATAAAACCAGTTTGTAGAATTGGTATAGGGCATATCTATATTTGAGGTTAGTAACATTACTCAAATTCTGGCACTCCTTTATTCTAAACTGACCTAGAAAGCATTTTCAATCAAAAACATTAGATTGTGAAACTCACCCTCAAAAGCCTATTTAATTCACAATGTATTAGAAATAGTACATTGGGAATGATAGAGGAGCAATAAATAATAAATAAGAAATAGTATAGTTTGGGTGTACTTTGGTGTCTGTGACCATTTTTATTGCCAATTTAAAAATTCTGCTTAAAAATATATTCTAAAATAACTGACTTAAACATTTTGGGTATATTCCTGTTTATAAGATTGGGACTGCACATTGTTATCCATTCAGTCTTTTTAATGCTTTATATTAAGAAAAGAAATTAACTTCATGAAAACTGTCATTGTGAATATAAATTTCAGATGTAGGTTCCTAATGAAGACTATGAGCTTATTGAGGAGGTAGGTATTATGTGTTCTTCTTCCTTTTTTAAGCAAGTAGTCATTTAGCTCTTTTGTGTGTCAAGTACCCATTCTAGCAGGTGAACAGAAAAAGCCCTTGGTCCTTATAGGGATTATAGACTTATGCAGTAATAGATATCCAACAAACATACATTTAATCTCAAGAAATGATCAGCACAATGAATAAAAACAAAGCAGAGTAAGGATTCACTGTTTTAGTTGGGGTGGTCAGGGAAGGCCTTATGAAGTAAGGGTATACATCATGAAAGAATCTGAGGAAAGCTCAGTCCAGGGAGTGGGAACAGCAAGTACAAAGGCTCTGAAGTAGCTAGATAGAATTAAAAAGGATAAGAGTCATAGGAAAAGAAGCTAGAGAGGGAGACACGGGTCAGTTCATGCAGAGCTTATTAAGCCATGGCGAAGACCTTGGATTTTATTGAGTGTTATTGAACACTGAAAAATAATAAAATGTAAGGACAACCACTTGTAAAGAAGTTATGTATTCTTATTCACCTACATTGCATTTAAATCGATTTTAAACATATCCTAAATGTGTTTTAAAATTTAATTTGAGTTTTAAGAATGAACATTATATATTTTCTAGTTTGCTATAGTTGTTTCTTATAGTCCAGAAATGTTTTTGATTATTAAATGTTTTTTTGTTTTGTTTTATTTTTTGAGACAAGGTCTCACTGTGTTGCCCAGGCTAGAGTGCAGTGGTGTCATCATAGTTCACTGCAACCTCAAACTCCTAGGCTCAAGCAATCTGCCTGCCTCAGCCTCCCAAGTAGCTAGGACTACAGGTGCATGCCACCACACCTGGCTAATTTTTCTGTTTTTTTCTAATGAGATCTCACTATGTTTCTAGGCTGGTTTAAATTCCTGACCTCAAGCAGTCTTCCTACCTCAACCTCCCAAAGTGCTAGGATTTCAGATGTGAGCCACCATGCCCTGGCCAATTCAATTATTAAGTGTTTTAAGCAATCTTTAAAGTAATATTTGCAATTATATCAGATTTATTTTGAATTTCATCCTTACTTTTCCATGCTTGTCTAGTGACTTGCTGATTCACACTACCACTCATGAAGTACTTTTTAAAAGTCCCTTGATGTATGACCTCAAAGAAGTAGATTGGACTTTATTAAGAAATAATAGCCTATATTTGTCTAGTGCTTTATAGTGTTTCAACTTATATTACTTTATGTGATCCTCAAATTCCAAGATGATCCTCATTATACTATTACATTGACCTTGAATTGAATTTTTACTAAAATGAAACATTATCAGCATCAGATTAAGAGTTCTACATTTAAGTTTAGGAGTGGGTTACATCAACAGAGAAAGAAATAAGATTTGTCATCTTCAGAGGTGACTTTTCAGTACTTTAGGTATTTGTCATTGAAATAGGGGTAGTCATCAATATTCCTGGCTAATAATCAGGATTTGTCTTAGAAATTCTTTTAAAACAATAGTATGGTCTGTGGAAAACATCTTTGAGTTCAGTCCATTTTGAAATTTAAAAGAAAAATATTAAATAGCATCTGTCCATTGGTAATCATTTTTAGCCTTTTAATGATGTTTTAAAAGATATCTGGATGTCCGACATGAAGGTCACTACCAGGTTTCCCCGAAAATAAGACCTACCCATAAAATAAGCCCTAGCAGGATTTCTAAGCATTTGCGCAATGTAAACCCTACCCCCGAAAATAAGACCTAGTGATGGGCGTGGCTCCGCAGCATATCTGCACAACCCATGCATTTCATCGTGGAGCTGTAAAGAAGACTAGCAGCCCTTCTTATGTGTCCCATGGTGACAGCTACTATCCCAGAGGTGACTGGAAAGGTGTGGGCAGCCCCACCAACAAGGTCGGCTCCCCCTGTCAGGTCCTGGCCATCGTGTGTGTGCTGCAAGCTGAGGCTTTGAAGGGAAAATAACACATCCCCTGAAAATAAGCCCTAGGGTATCTTCTTGAGGAAAAATAAATATGAGACCATGTCTTATTTTCGGAGAAACACGGTACTACTTTTCAAACATAATTTTTTAAATTGTTACCTTTTAAATTGTGCCATTTTTCTTTTTGTCTGTCTTGCCTTCTCTTTTCCCCCATTTAATGTCATTGATTTAGCTTTTTCTGTACCAAACCAAAAGACATACATAGCAAACCATCATGTATTACTGAGTTTCTGCTCTGTAACAGGCACTCTGAACTTAGAGATTGCTGAGATGTTAATAGAAGAATAGGTAAAACTTATATGAATATAAATTTTATGATATTATATTTATGAAACAGATATTATTATGCCCATTTTAAAGGTAGGCAATTGGAGAGATTACAAAACATGGCCAGGCTCTTGTAGCAGGTAAATGGTAGAAATAGATCAATTTGATTTAAATATTGTGCCTGTTTCCTGTGTAATGACTGATGGCCAAGTGACAATACAAAATATATTTGTGGATTTCCAAAAATCTTTGAAAATATTACTTTGCAACATTTTTCTATGTTTTATCTTAGAAAATTTCATCTCCATCAAATTGTTTAGGGCTTTAGTTAATTTAAAAAAATAATTCTCAAGATAACAACTTCTGTGTACTTTTCTTAGGATAATAAGCTTTTGCTGCTGCTGTTTTTGCCTTAAAATTTTCTTTAACATCTAATTGTTAAGAGGCAACACCAATATATTTTAGCATCCATTTTTAAGCAATAATGTGTGAAAATTTTGGTGGAGAAAATACAGTGGCTCTTAATGAAACCAAAATTAAAAATTCCACGCCTAAAATAATGGTACAGAATAGACCCCAAAAAACATAGCTGTAATTACAGATCAGTTTATATATTGATGTGATAAATAGAATTTGACTTTTTAAAAGAAAATGGTAAGCCATGTAGTTTGGTAAAAATTATTCTTCACTGCTGGGGTGAGGGAATTGATGTGTAAATAAACAGGGAAATGAGAAGATACCGTATGTCTTAGTCCATTTTCTCCTGCTATAACAGAATATCATAGACCGGGTAATTTATAAAGAAGTTTATTTGGCTGTGGTTCTGGAGGCTGGGAAGCCTGAAAGCATAGTGCTGACAACTACTTAAGGGTTCACAGAAGGGCAGAAGGTGAAAGCTAGTATGAGAGACAGAGTAGTGGGTCAAACTCATCCTTTTTATCAGGAGCCCACTCCAGAGATAACTAACCTACTCTTGTGATAACATCCTTAATCCATTTATGAGGGCATAAAAAGCATTCATGACTTTTAATCACCTCTTAAAGGCCCCACTTGATACCATTGCATTGGGGATTAAGTTTCTAACACACCAACTTTGGGGGCACATTCAATAGCACCATGAAATAGAACAGTGGCAGATAATTTGTTTGCTTGGTGTATTAGTAGTAGTTGTCATGTCAGTTAACTGGCATATAGTTAAGTTGCTGAACACTTAACTGTATGCCAGTTATATTTAAGACTCCCATAACCTTATAAAGTAGGTACCATTATTACCTACATTTTAAAGAAGGGAAAGCAAGTATAGAGAGACTAAGGAACTTGACCAAAATTACATAGCCAGTCAGCAGTGCCAAAATTCAAACCTAAGCAGTTCATCTGCAGGGCTCATGTTCTTTACTACTACTATGCCATTGTATCTCAGCATTGGGGCATTGGAGATGCGGTAAAAGTGGACAAGACCTGAGAAATATGTCATATACTAGTCACATTTTCTGTCACTATAAATTTCATTTAGATAAGGTTTTGTTGTTGTGAGACAATTCATACACTATAAAATTTGAGACTAAAAATTCATTATAACCTGATTAGACAATGCTAACTGAGGTCAATATAAAAATTATATCTAAAATTGTATCTTTATTTTTGTGGACTTGTCACTATAAACTATTTTCCAATTTAATAGCTCTTTGTGGAGACAATAATTGAAATAGTTTCTATATTTTTACATGGAAAATACATATTGATATTTTTTTCAAGATAACTAATTTCTTCAACCATTTGTTTGTTTTGTGTATGTATTTATTTTTAACCACATACTGATTTATTCTACTTCCTTGCATTTTCAGGAACTTGGATTTGTTTTTGAGAATTACTTTGGGAGTAGGGGAGTGTATGTATGTATATGTGTGTGTGTGTGTGTGTGTGTGTGTGTGTGTGTGTATGTACCTCCTTTATTAGCTAAAGTACAATTGGATGGTTTGTGTAATGTTTAAGTACAATATTAAGTGCATAGCAATATAATGAACATTGTATATATACATATATGCATTATGTATATGTGTGTATATGTACATATATATCCAAGTCTTGGACAAATATAATGACTACCATTTGTTGAGCATCTATTATATGCTGGACTTTGAGGCATTTATATATGTTTTATCATTTGGTTTAATCAACATAATCTTGGAAGGCAAATTTCTACGTATTTACTAAAGAGACCCTAAGGCTCAGAGAAGTGAAGTAAGAAACCTAGTTGAATGTTTCAAAGACTCTTTTAGCTCAAATTTATGAAGTATTAAACATTTTACGCATTTATAGCATGATTTCATGCAACAGAAAGTACACAAAGAGTTTTCTATGTTGTTTGTATCCTAGTGAAAATAAACCTATACTTGCTAGAGAGCAAACATAATTGCAGTGTTTTGTATAAGCATGACTGAAGATAGTTTATGTGTTTTCCTTATAGCTCTTGGTTTCCTTGCCTGTCAGAGAGTGTAATGCTTTCCATATAGAATTATAAGAATTAAATAAAATATGTTACGAATATTAAATGAAATTATTCTGTGGCAGAAATAGATCCATTGGCTTGAAATACAATTTTATTAAATTCTCATAATTCTATGAGAAAAGCTTATGTCTGTGTATGAACGTAGATAGATTAATAGTTAATTGGTTAGTTCCTGGCAGTTGTAATTACATAATAAATTATCTTTAACTAACTTGAGTTCTGCTTATATAAAATATTGCAATGTATTTTAGGACTGGTAAAGAAAAATCTATGATAATGCTTTTATTGTTTAAAAGTGTTTTTTTTTTCTGAGCCTTAATTTTGAGATTATATAGAATAGTTTATATGAAATATTTCTTGCGTCGTAGAACTTAACTACAGGCCAAATCTGAGATAGAGACAGAATAGGAAAAAAAGAGACAAAGAGAGATTATGGAGACTATCAGCCATTTGTTTCCTTTTCTGTATTCAGAGGTAAACAACTTAGTTGTCTGGATCTCTTAAAATTAGTGCTCTTAAAAACTTTTACATGGTACTAGAATACATTGTTAAAGCCATATCTGGTTAAAGTTTTTTTGACTAAATATGATTAAGTAATTGTTTCTACAATTACACAGTTCATGATTATGGTGTATGATAGAACATTATTTTCTTTTAAATCTAGTATTAAGTAAAATATGTATGGCATATGTTTTAATATGACTTGCCATTTCTTAGACACTTTGGATATATAGCTTAAAGACCAACAGATTAGACTGGGAAGTTCTGTTAGTTTCATAATTTTGGAAAACTGAAACAAAAGAAAAAAAATGCCTATTAAGCATTCTTAGCCATATGTAGGGGAAGGTGTGTGAGTGTGGCTTAGCTAAGAATACCTACTTTCTTACTATGCATCTCTTTTGGAATTTTTTTTACTATGAAATATTTAATAGTTGTGCATTTGCTGTTTCATAGTTATTTTAGTGCCCTATTGACATCAAGGGTTACTGATTGTTGTATTAGTAGTTCCTGACAAATAGAAATTATTGTATATTCTAAGCCATTTCTGACAGAAGATATAAAGTTTTGACAAACATGTATGGCACAGCAAGTGTCCAATTCTAAAGAGCAAAATAAACGCAAACCACCATTATGGTGAACACAAACAGCCTGAAAGCAAGTTATCAGTAAGCAAATAATTGTTGAACTGTTATGAATGGAATAGGATGTTGAAATAGGGCATGATTGGCTGATGTTACATATGTCCTTGATTACCTTCCTTGTGCTTTTATCCTAATAAGTGACATTCTTTGTATTCCCTTGGATGGCTAGACAGTCTGACACTGAAGAAGAATAAATATTGCATGTGGTACACATTAAGCTGTCATCCAAGACAGCATTTATAAAAAGTAACTGGAGAAATTCATAAGAAATTCTGCACTGCTACAGTTTCCTGGCTCCAGTCATAATTGTCAAAGTTCTTGACACATTCAGGTCTTCAGAAATGATTTAGGTTTACAGTGGCTTGGTGTATGAATAATTATTATGGATTTGCGTTCTCATATTGCCTTTGGATGTTAATGTTAGTTACCAAAATGTTACATTTTACGATAATTTTTATTTTAAGAAATGTCTCTACATTGATAATTGTGACATATCTTCCATCTTCCAGACTTTCATAAAAGAACTTTAGACAATTCATGTATTTGAAAGGAAGAACAGGAGTTTTTAAATGTTTATCTTTAATCTGTTGGAAAATATTGCTTGCTTGTGTTTAGTGCTAGCAAACAACTTTGAAAATAAATATTTTTATTTTTCTTCTCCAGCAACATTGGAAAGTCTTCAAACAGTCCAAATGAATACCATTTTAAAACTATTTCCAAAAAAACTAAATCACTGCTTGATGTTTCATTTTAAAATATTGTATGCTTTTATTCACATACTTTGATATTTTAATGTAGTTCTTTCAGGCAAAGCAGTATTGTATTTCTTCTAGTCACTATTTTCTCTTGAAGTTTTCTTTCGTAGGAAGGTAGATAGAAATTTTGAAAAGACATAATATTGTACTTCAGTGAGCATATCTATAAAATAAAGAGGTGAGTTACAAATGTAAATTTAGAGAGCATTTTTAAGCCCCTCTGTTTTTCAGTAGAACACTTCTTTTTATTCTATCTATATGGTGTATAATATCTGAAAGATACCAAGCATTTTTTCTTTTTTATATTTCTGTAATCTGGCACAATTATTCTAAACCATTTGAAATTAAGTAATTAGTATTCTCATTCTATAATCTAATCAAGAATGCGGCATGGTCTGTCAGCTGATTACTAGGAAAATGTGATTAAGTATCGGAATGATTTAGGATCCAACACAAATATGAAAATAAAATAACAGTGTTGAGTTCTAAATACTGAGCCTCTGTTTTGGGGGGAACAAGAGGTCAGTTAGGGTTTCTGTGACACCCGTATTTTGTGTTGTTTTTAAAACTTACAATATTAATTTGGGGGAATGATTTTTGGATACTGTCTTTACTTTGAAATCTAAACCATCCATTTGGATTGAAGAAACTTTTCTCCAAGTATAACACTACTCGAATGTTACCTATAGCTTTTAACTCTCTAAGCCACTACAGAGCACAAAATATTTGCCCAACTGGTAAATTGAACTGTAAGTCCCACTGTGGGAAATTGCTTTGCTGTGCTCCAAACAGCAGTTATCTTAGTAATTGTACCTGAATTCTTTGTGGCTAATAGAGCGTGGACGTCCATTTTACAAGCAGAAAATTATTTCTCTTAAATACTTTTAATTATAAAGCTGCAAAATAAAATGTGAATCAGCAGACTATAGTGAAACATTAAACCGCATCGTTTTTAATTGTTGTTGCAGCAAAGTGAAATCCTTTTTTCCCTTTTAGTGTAAAACTGTACAAATCCGACATTTCACATTCTAAACTGGAGCTCTCAACAAGGAGCTTATCAGAGCAAATTGTCTAGTCCATCCCCTTCCTCACTCAAAACCTAATGACCCTTTATCATCATGGTTTAGATTGCTGGACACAGATGTGAGAAAATACAAGTAATCTACAGGTAACTACAGTAGCTGCACTGATGTTCTCAGAGAACTGACTGCTGGGAAGATAAAGAGCTTCCCACAGAGTCTGTGACTTTCCGGCAGCAAAGCACATCATGAGCTCATACATGAAGTTTTATTTGCTGAAGATTCACAATAAGATGCATTAGAACATTCAGCAGGGACTCTTTTTAGATGAGCACAGAAATTCTGGAGGGTTATTAGTTGATGCAACAGTGCATAGCATTACACTAAAATAAAAAAAGTTCAACAATATTAATTCTTTCTATGGACACTAAAAATTATAGCCACAATGCAGCATTAATGCTGACTTCTTTCCTTGATATTTATATAAATCTGCTACTGAGTGTAATCTTTCTCTTCACAAAAGGCTGAACTTCTTGCTGAAAAGTAGTTTGGTGATGATTTTTAATACGAAAGCAGAACAGCATTTCTCAAAGTTTAGTACTAAATTGCATTTCAAAGGACTTGTTTATGGCCAGGTGCTCTGCTTTTGTTAGCTGCTAAGATTGTGATCAGTGTGGTAAACTCATTTATCTATTTGCATGCAATTGAGTAATTTACCATGAAAAGGATGATCGGTTTTGGATAAAGGTACTGCACCTGTAGCTTAAGTTTTATAATTGTCAGCTTGACTATTATTTACTATGATCATAGTTTCATACTGCTTTAGAAAAACTACAATACAAAATATATTTACTTAATTTTTTTATGTATGAGATGTTTTGTTTTTAGTTAATGAATTTGGTTTACATTTACTAGATTGGGGTGAATCAATGTGAATTAGACTGCCTGAACTTCAGGTGTGTGTTTCTTTTCAAAAACCATTTTCTCGTCATATTTTTCTAAAAGCTAATTAATTTTGTTTCTGTAAAAACTGTAACTACTAGATTAGGAGTAGTCATATTACCTTCATATGTCAAAATGAATTACAGTTCTCAAATCGTTTCTAGAAATTATCATTTTAGTAGCTGAAAGATAAAGATAATTTTTAACAACCAATATTGGTTAAGCAGTTGACAGCCAACAAAAAGAGTTATTGAGGTCTTTGATTCATTCTTGTATAGTTGTGTATGTTATATAACTAGCTTAATTGTTACTTTTTATGGAAAATATTGAAATGCTCAGAAAATTCGAGAAGGTGTTGGTTGAGTCATTTTGGCTAGGTTCCTACTCATTTTTACTTCAAGATTATTATAATGTACTTTTAAAAACAACTCTTTGCAAGTGGAACAACAAAATTGTATCAAATACACCTGCAGTCTTAAAGAGTTAATTCAATATTAAGCCATAGAATAGCTATAGAATATTCTAAGCTATAGAATTCTATAGAATTCTATTTACTTTGCTCATTGGTTATTCTATACTTAATATTCTATAGCTATTCTATAGAATATTAATTCTAAGCTATAGAATAGCTATAGAATATTAAGTATAGAATAACCAATGAGCAAAGTAAATTTCTTACCAGAAAACAGAAAAGACAGGTTATCTATAAGTACTACTGATCATTAGTTTCCATATTATTCTTTAATAATAATTAGTGTCACTCTTTTTGGAGATTTTTATCAGTGAGGATTTTTAGTTTACTGTGATATATTTGAAATATTTGTAGTTGCATGGCATAGATTAATCTAAAAAGTAGAACATTGAAGAATTGTTTGAGGTGGTATTATACATTAATTCTGTTTTTAGTTTGCTATAAGATCTAAAGAAAAAGCTGTATTTGTTTCCATTTAGCAGCAAATAGGAAACACAGAACTCAAAATTCTACAAAGTACATTTTCTTACCCTCTTCATGTTTAAAAGAAAAGAAACCAGAGGAGCATGTACAGTGTAAAATTGTTTTGCATTTTTGTTTTTACATCACCAGATTAAATATAATGAAACCCATCTGCAAATTGTAGGAACTGCTCATTGGTTTTTGTCAAGGACTATAGTATGCTTTTCCCCCTTCTTTTTCTTCTGTGGTTTTTAAAAAAATTTCAACAAGATATACATGAAATTAAAAACCTTGTCTGTTATAAAGTTTTGTTTGAGCTTTTTAAACTGAGTGATTAGCAGAAATAATGACCCTGTCAGCCTTAATCACATTAAAATGTGGTTAACATCATTTAATTTTTTCCACTTAATATGCAAAAATTTCCAGTAGATTTGCAGTGAAGGCCATTGAAATTCCATTAGAACAAGAATAAAAATTTCAGGCATCATTTATTCAGAGAAGAAATAAAGGTCTCGATTGAGAACTGCTGAATCTTTGTATTAGAGACATTATGAATCATTACATTGAATTGTACCTATGTTTCGATAGACCTGTGTCTGGCTTTTCAAATGGTTGAAAATCATACATTTGATCATTTTTCCTAAGGAGAAATAAACTAGAATTACATAATTATTTTATAAGCATTTTAAAAATTACTTAGTTAATTTTGTGCTGCTTCAACCTTCTCAAATTTTAAGTAGAAAGTTGTTTGTACTCTAGAAATAGGATAATAAAAGAATTATTTTAAGACATGGAACAAACTGCATAGCCAACTCATAAAATGGACTGGTTGTATATTAAATAGTGTTGGTATATGCCAAAAAAGAAACTGTTAAGAAGCAAACGATACCAGTTCTTTTCCAAAGTTCATAGCTTATCATTTGTCAACCTTCAACTGGTATGTTATGCTGCATTAGCTATGTATGAATTATAACCAAAGAAAATTCTACTCTTTGTAACATTTATCCATTTATGGTCATTTTGATATTTAATTGTTACAATATATTCATAGAATTAAGAAGGAAAAGGTTAATTTTATTTTAAGCAATGCCTACCATTTTTACTTTCTTTGGCATGTTTGCATTTGTAGTATCCTGAAACTTCCATTGTGTAGAATATTTCTCTTCCATTAAAAAAACAAAAAAGAAGGCCGGGCACGGTGGCTCACGTCTGTAATCCTAGCACTCTGGGAGGCCGAGGCAGGCGGATTGCTCAAGGTCAGAAGTTCGAAACCAGCCTGAGCAAGAGCGAGACCCTGTCTCTACTATAAATAGAAAGATATTAATTGGCCAACTAATATATATATATATAAAAAAATTAGCCGGGCATGGTGGCACATGCCTGTAGTCCTAGCTACTTGGGAGGCTGAGGCAGGAGGATTGCTTGAGCCCAGGAGTTTGAGGTTGCTGTGAGCTAGGCTGACGCCACGGCACTCACTCTAGCCTGGGCATCAAAAAAGCGAGACTCTGTCTCCAAAAAAAAAAAAGAAAAGAAAACCCTGTTACTGTATATACCTGATAAGCGGAAATGGCTCTCTGGAACCATTCCTATCCCTTGGGTAATTAAGTAATTATACAGTGTGTGTGTGTGTGTTTTTTTCATTTGTATGTTGTTCCTGAACCATTTGGACCCATTATATAATTCTATCGTGTGTACTTTGTAGTAAAAATACCATTGGAAAATTCATCAGGGAAAGTAGTCTATGCATATGCTACTCAAAATGCATAAATTTCTCCATCCTCGCTCGTTTGTATGTCTGTGGGAATTTAAGAACATTTAATTGCCTACTTTACCCACACCACTTCCCCCACCATGGATAGCTCCTTGTGCTTCCTCAAAAACACCTTGACTATCTTGTCTAGAGTAATCCCTAAAACTCCTCTTCCTTTGCTATCGCAGCATCATGTTTATTTCCTTCTGCACACTTATCACAAGCTATTTAATCTTGCTTATTTGTCTCTTTTGTTGTTTCGTAAGAATTTAAATTCTGTGAGAAAAAGGACCATGCCTGTCTTGATTTTTTTGTTATTTTTTGTTTGTTTATTTTTGTTTTTTTATCTCTAGTTCTTGGCACTGGACTCAGTAAATATTATTGATTGGTCGAATGGCTGGCTGAATGAAATCCATTGAATTTATCCCTTTTGTTTCAACACTAACTTTTAATCTTCATTAATAAAATATCTAGATCATTTGAAGTCAGTCTGTTCTGGTTAGATACTTCCACAGCTTAGTGCACAGGTGGATGGACTGTCTATGCCAGGGGTCAGTACATACTTTCTATAATGGATCAGATAGTAAATATTTTTGGCTAGGACCACACAGTCCCTGCAGTAGCTACTCAGCTACTCAGCTCTATTGTAATGTGAAAGCAGCCATAGACAATATGCAAACAAATGGGCATGTCAGTGTTCAAATGTTTTATTTATGGATATTGAAATTTGAGTTTCATGTTATTTCACTGTCACAAAATATTCTTCTTTTATTTTTTTTTTGAGAAGTCATTTAAAGATGTAAAAACCATTTTCTGCTAAATGTATATGTTGATTGGCTAATCCTGGGCTATGCGCTTAGCCAAAGACCAGCCTTTCTGTTGTACACATGATTCATATGCTGAAGTAGTTCCCCTCTCTCTCCTATATCATCAGTTTTTCCTTCCTTAGTGGATGTTTCCCAGTAGCATATAAGCATGACCTTCGGTCTTTAGAACAACCTATTTTAACTCCACTTGCCTTTCACACTACTGCTCATTTCTCTCCTTCGTCCTTGAAATTGATATGCTCATTGTCACTTGAGCAGCCAAAAAAAGTTCAGCAGTCTTCTGTGTAAGAACAAAGAATAACTATCATTTGAAAAATATAGCTCAATTCACAACTTGAGTTTCTGAAAATAAATAAGCAACTTGGCATAAGGGAAAGATTAGGAACTTTGGGTTCAAGTGGGCTAGAATCCTGCATCCACCACTGTAGACAAGTGATATCATCCTCAAAGCATTATTTTAAGTATTAAATGAAATTACATGTGTAAAATGCCTGTCAGTTTCTCCTTTCCCTTTCAAAGAAATGTGGTTGTATAGCAATATATTTTTATTGTTACTTTGCAGATTTTCCTTATTTAAAAAAGCTAGTATAGAAAATAGATCAGGAATAATGTTTTTTCTCAAAACAATATGACTCCCATTTTGGGGGTGAGGATGGGAAGAAGCCTTGAGTGGATGAAAGAGCACTTTCATTCTGTGTGTATGTTGCTGTCTCTTTCAGAATAAACTGAACTTAGAAACTTCGTGACATTCTTTTCTGCTTGGCTTTTGGGTGATAAATTAGCCTTTCTCTTCTAATCTCTTCTCTGATTTTCTCTCTGCCTTCTATGACTCTTCTCCCTACAGATTAGTAATCATGAGACTCTATTAACTTTTTCCACTTACCTTTTGTGCTTATGCCTCAACTCTAAATTATGGGCTAGTAGTTCTCAAACTTTAGTGTGCATCAGAATCATCTGGAGGGTTTATTAAAACACATTGCTGGGCCTCACCACCAGAGTTTCTGGATTCAGTATGTCTAGGATTGGGCCTGTGGATTCCATCAAATTCCCAAGTGATACTGATGCTGCTTATATGTGGATGCTATTTTGAGAAGCACTGTTCTCTGCTAAAGATTTATAAGTGTAGGCCGGTGGCTCACACCTGTAATCCTAGCACTCTGGGAGGCCGAGGCGGGCGGATTGCTCGAGTTCAGGAGTTCGAAACCAGCCTGAGCAAAAACGAGACCCCATCTCTACTATAAATAGGAAGAAATTAATTGGCCAACTAATATACATAGAAAAAATTAGCCGGGCATGGTGGTGCATGCCTGTAGTCCCAGCTACTCAGGAGGCTGAGGCAGGAGGATCGCCTGAACTCAGCAGTTAAAGGTTGCTGTGAGCTAGGCTGACACCATGGCACTCACTCTAGCCTGGGCAACAAAGTGAGATTCTGTCTCAAAAAAAAAAAAAAAAAAGATTTATAAGTGTACAGCCTTGGTTTCTCCTCTTTGCCCTTTTCAGGTTTCCTTATTCTTGATTGTCAATAAGAAATCTTTATTTGGATATTCCTTTATCATATTAAATGTAATGTGTGCAAAACTAAACTCCCTGATTTTGCTATAGTGATATTCACAGTAGAATCTACTTTCAAACTTCCCTATCTTTGTTAGTCTCGGCATCCTCTGAGTCATTTAGATTTAAGTTCTTCAAATCATTTTAACGTAACTTCTTTTATATACCCTAGTCAGTTAATCATCAAATTCTGTCTTTTTTCTTCTAAATCTGGCCTTTATCATCCCTTTCTCTTCAGTTACACTGCTTGTCAACCAAGACTAAAACCTTACCACTCGTTTTCAAGTTAGGCAACAGCTTCTTAACTTATCATCATTGACTCTGCAGCTACTTTTCATCTGCAAGGCATTCTGATTCGCTTTATTCACTCCTCCATTCTTTCATTCCACAATTCTTCATTGATCTTCACAATGTGGGATAAGCAAAGATTTCTTGGATGAGTCACAAAAAGCACTAAAAAATGGACCTCATTGTAATGAAAAACTTCCGTTGATCAAAAAACACCATTAAGAAAATGAGTAGATTAGCCACCAACTGGAAAAAATATATTCACAACACATATATCTGACAAAAGACTTGTATCCAGAATATATTTTTAAAATTTCTACAAATGAATAGTAGAAATACCAGGGACCCAATTTTAAAAATAAACAAAAGACTTGAACATACACCTTACAAAAGAAATAAACATGGAAAGGTACTCAGCATCTTTCATCATGGAAAGGCAAATTAAAACCACACACAATTCAATATGGTTTTATACTCACCAGAATGGCTAAAATAAAAATAACACCACTAATGTGGACAAGCTAGTCGGAGTGTAAAATGGTACAACCAATTTGGAAAGCTGGCAGTTTCTTTTAAGTTAAACATATATCTATACTGTGATCCAGTAATTCCAACTTTCAGGATTTAGTCAAAAGAAATAAAAACATGTTCATATGTTATAAGTGTTTTATTACCCAAAAGTAACAGCCTTATTTGTGATAGTTGAACACTGGAAGCAACTCATATGTCTATCAATAGGAGAATGGATAAATTGTGATATATTTATCCTATGCAAATCATACACTTCACTAATAAAATATACAGAGTAACGTGGAGAGGAGATGAGATTGACTGGAAAGAGAACTTTCTGGGGAAATGGAAATGTTCTATATCTTTGGGGGGGGTTGATGTGAATATAAAATTTTCAAATATCACTGAATGGAACATCTGAGATCTATGCATTTTAAATCTTTATTAAATCTGTCTCAGTAAAACAATATTTTAAAGCTATTAATGGCTACTTCTTTCCTATGAGTTATGTATAAATATAAAATTCCTAGAGAGAAGAACAGGCAGATTTGGTAATGTCTGTGAAGACAAAGACCATGTTTGTCTCATGGATTCCTACCAACCCAGCACCTCGTTAGCATAGTGTCTGACACATAGTATAGTTAATAAATACTTCTTGCATGAACCAGTATTTCTTATTTTGGTTATTTGACTTTTTAAAAAAAATAAAGTACAGTGAACATCCATGCAGCCATTCAAGAAAGGTACATTTGCCTTTATCCCAGCCAACATTGAGTGTTGTTTTAATCTTTACCAATTTGATAGACAAATAATGATTTAATTTTAATATTTCTTTGATTACAATGGAAAAATAAGGTGCATTTAATGACTGTTAGACTAATTATTAGAAGATAGAAACCTATTCTGTATCTCTACTGGGAACAAAATTTAAATTGGCTTAAAAGTCAGTTATATAGCATTTGATTTCTCATTTGTAATTATTATTTTGATGTATACTAAGAGCAGAAATCTTACAGTAAGGGAAACCACTCAAGAATATTTAATTATAATGTTATTAATAAAATTTTTGGGGGCAATTTCTTCTCAAATGAATTAATTTATATGAAAACAGTAGATAGGTGTAACTTATCAATGTTTCAGGGTGGTGAAAAAAACCTTTGCACTGGGGATAGAAGCAAAGGGATAACATGTTTCCCAATATGGCCAGAGAATAGGGTATGTGAAACCACTCTTCATATCCAGAGCCAAGTAATAAATGGTTCCTCAACTGGCTACTTAGAGTAATACTGGTTTAGAAACTATAACAAAGTCAAATAGGCTTCCTGCTGGTTTACCTCAAATCTGTTACTTATATGATATTTGCAACCTTAAATGGTTTTTTACCCCTTCTTACAAGCTGCAGGATTATCACTCAATGATTTTAATGGAATTTGCCATTTGTCTATACAGCAGACAGGACAGTTTTTTAAGGAAGAAAAGAAATACCTTTGAAGTGGTTAGTGCTTAGACCTGCCTTCTCAGATTAAACTGATTAGTAACCAGATCACAGGTAAATACAACATGATTCTGTTTAAGAAATAGTGATGTGAACATTGAGGAAGCCATTCTTCACTTTATAAATAATAATTATAGCAAATAAATGTTGAACACTTACCTTGTATCAGATACCATGCTAAGAATTTTACATGTACTTTCTCATTTAATCTTCATCATAACCCTGTGAAGTAATTACTATCATCTCCAGTTATAGATAAGAAAACCGAGACTTTAGAAAGTTCCCTGGTGTGGCCAGTATCCCTAGTTTGTCTGACCCCAGTGTTCTGTAACCATATTCTATACTGCTTCCTTTGCAAATAGGTTGCCTGTGGGAGTTCTTTAATTAAAATAAATTAACTTTTGTATTTTATTTGCAAAAGTTAATTTTGCATACAATGATATCTTTTCAGTGAAATAATAGGCTTTGGCTTATGATTGATTGATTACTAAGACAAACTATAAGCTATGAAAACAACTACAAATTTTGGTGGATATGGTTCTACCCCAACACATTTCACAGTTATTCCTTTTATTGTGTCAAAATATTCCATTGAGCCACTTGGCACTTTGTATAAGACTACGCACACCAAATTATATTAAAATAAACATTTCTATAAGAAAATGAAAGTTTTGCCACAGGTTGCATGCATACCACCAATAAGGAAAAAGATAGAGTTTTTTCCCAAGATATTTCATTTCTCATCTAACACGGTTCCATTTAGTTTCTCTGAAAATATATGTTAACAGGAAGAGTTTCGCATACCTATTTGTAACTATTGGAATTTGTGTAAGAGCCACCATTCCTTTTTTAGTGCTTCTTGTTTCTCCCCTGCCCACAAATTCTTCAAAGATACAGAAACAGTGCCTTTTTTTTTTTTTTTTTTAAACAATGACTGCCTTGGCTTTGTATCCTTCTTTGTCTACTCCTGTATGAAACTCACATAGACCCTACTTGGTAAATAGTGAGAGGGTTTGGTAAATGGGATCCTGGAATGGACTTCTTTTGGAAACACCCTCCAGAGGTTGAATTAAGAATAACCTCAGGAAGAAGGATCCATTTGGGAAAGGATATCTCTGCAAGTGGCCTCTGACATACACATCCATATTTATCTTTCCCCTGGGAGTTTCTAACTTTCTTACTGGTACCACAAAATTCTAGCTCTGTTATGAACAAAAACCTTTCCTTTTTTTCCTTTTCTTATTCTAACTAAATTAACCTGAAAAAAATGTTTTAAGTATGTTATTGAAAAATCATTAAAAGTATTGGTTTCTTTTCTTACCTCCTACCCTCTCTTTTCAAAGTTGCATCCCCAAGATCTAGTGTCATGCTTATTAGTACACATAATTGTTTAATATATATTTTTGCAGTCATTGTGCTTGAATTCTTTCCCTTCCAGTTACCTTCCTGCCCATAAAGATTCAGTTAGGCAAGTCTTCTCAGAAATAGACACCTGATTTTTAAAAAGAGCTCCCATTCCCTACTCACAGGCAATCTAACAGTATTTCTAACTCTACTGTAACTGTTGAGAATGACCCACTCACTAATAAAGACAGCTTAGATTGGGGGCTAACATTTGAGGTTCCCCCCACCCCTGTCCCAGCCCCCTGCTGGAGGGGAGCATATTTAAACACCTCCTATATACAAAGCACCTTAATCCTAACATCAGCCTGTTAGGGTAGGTATTATTATTTTTGTTATAGGTGATTAAACTGAAGCTCGGGAAGCTTAAATGGCTTTCCCAGGTTCTTATAGCTAGTATGCAATTGAGCTGTAATTTGAATTGATGTTTGCCTTACTCAGACATCTCTGGCTGTACTCTCTCCACAGGAAGGTCACACATTAAGAGGATCACAATGTGGGGAATGTTAGCATTTCTGGGTTTTATCTTTAGATTAGTTCTCAGTTTAGTTTGGGTTTTTTTATTTTTTAGATATAATTCACATACCCAAAATTCTCCCTTTTAAAGTGCACAATTCAGTGGTTTTTAGCATATTCACAGTGTTGTGTTACTATCACCACTAATTCCAGAACATTTTAACACCCCTAAAAGAAACCCATGCTCATTAACAAGCACTGTCTTTTACCTCCTCCACCTAGCCCCTGGCAACCACTAACCTACTCTGTTTCTCTTTGGATTTGCCTATTAAGGCTATTTCATATGAATTGAGTCATACAATATGTGGCCTTTTGTGTGTGGCCTTTTTTACTTAGCATAATGTTTTCAGTGTTCACCTATTTGTAGCGTATAGCAGTAACTCATTTCTTTTTACAGCTGAATAATATTCCATTGTATGGATATACTACTTATTGTCTGTCTTCTTAATTATATATAGCTAACCTCCTGAATGTGAAGTGGTGTTTCATTATGGTTTGATTTACATTCTTCTAATGACTAATGATGAACATCTTTTTATATGATTATTGTTATTTGTCCTCCTGGGAGACATGTATATTCAAATTTCTTTGCCTATTTTTAAATTTAGTTTCTGTCTTTATTGTTGAGTTGCAAAAGTTCTTTATATATTCTGGACCCCTATCATATACGTATAATTTCCAAATATTTTCTCCTATTCTATGGACTATCTATCTTTTCATTTTCTTTATGGTATCTTTTGGTATACAAAATTAATTTGTAACTCTTATATTTAGATCTTTAGTCCATTTTAATTTTTATATGTGGATATCTAGTTGTCTAAGCACCATTTGCTGACTATTCTTTACCCATTGAATTGTTTGGGTACCCTTGTCAAAAATCAATTAACCATAAACTCAACAACAAACAAATGAAGAATTCAAAAAATGGGCAAAGAAGTCGAACAAACATTTCTCCAAGGAAGATATACAAATGAATGATAAGAATATGAAAAAGTGCTCAACATCACTAATCATAAGAGAAATGCAAATCAAAACCACAGTGAAACATCATCTCTCACCCATTAGGATGGCCTCTGTGAAAACCAGCAAATAAAAAGCGCTGACAAAGATGCAGAGAAATTGGAACTCTTCTGTATTACTGGTAGGAATATAAAATGGTATAGCCACTGGGGAAAACAATTCGGTGGTTCCTCAAGAAACTAAACGCAGAACTGCCATATGATCCAGCAAACCCGCTTCTGTGTATGTGTCCAAATAATTGAAAGCAGGGTCTTGAAGAGAGATTTGCACAGCCATGTTCACTGCACTGTCATAATGGCTAGAGGCCGAAGCAGCCCAGATATCCGTTAATAAATGATCAAAGAAAATACAGTATAGACATACAGTGAAATATTATTCAGCCTTTAAAAAGGAAATCCTGTCACATATTACAACATGGATGAACTTTGAGGACGTAATGCTAAATGAAATAAACCAGTCACAAAAAGACAATACTATATGATTCTACTTAGCAGTATCTAAAATCATCAAACTCATAGAAACACAAAGTGGAATAGTGGTTGCCAGAGGTTAGGGATAGGGGAAAACAGGGAAGTGTTACTTAATGGGTGTAGAGTTTTAGATTTGCAAGATAAAAATGTTTTGGAGGTTAGTTTTACAACAGTGTGAAAATAGTTAACACTATTCAACTATACACTTGGTAAATGTACAGGTGTTAAGATGATAAATTTTATTTTATGTGTTTTTTCACAGTTTTTAAAAAATCAGTTGACCATAGACATGTGGGTTTATTTCTTGACTCTGAATTCTGTTCCATTGATCTACATGTCTAGCCTTATGCCAGTGCCACATAGTCTTGATTACTGTAGTTTTATAGTTAAGTTTTAAAAGAGAGAAGGGTGAGTCCTACAACTGTGTTCTTTTTCAAGATTGTTTTGGCTATTCTTGGTTTTTGCATTTTCATGAAACTTAGGATTCACTTATCAATTTTTCCAAAAAAAAAAAAAGCAGCTAGAATTTTGAACATTGAATTTATAAGAATATTGAGGAATATTGCTGTCTTAACAGCATTGTCTTTCAATCCACTAACCTGGGATGTCTTTCCATTTACTTAGTTCTTTAATTTCTTTCAGTGATGATTTGCAGTTTTCCAATTATGGTCTTACACCTGTTTTGTTAAATATATTTCTACCTCAGTCTAGTTTTTTTTTTTTTTTTATCATTTATAAACCCTTAAATTTTGACTACTCTCAAAAAGACACTGTCCTGAAGTTTTCATCATCTTTATGGTACTGTTTCTCTGGCATACTACCCCTGTGGCACATGTGCTGCGACACATGCGCTCTCTCTCTTTCCCCAGATGTACACACTCATTCCCACCTTCCTTTCCCCATCTCTCCCAAGATATAAAAGGTAGTCTTTTGACTTTCTTCATCTTCATAAATAGTCTGGATATGAAAGTCCCATCTCTGATATCATTACCTTCCTAGAAAATTATATCTGTGGATAGTTAAATCAAGATTTGTGGCTCTCCCTATAAATTCATATTTCAGTTGTAGACTGCATCAACCTGCTATTGTCCTCTTTGAACAAGAATGGAAAAGAGAGATAGTTGATCTGCAGCCCCATGGCCAGAAGTAATTTTATTTTGTATATATGATCATAATATAGTTGGGAAATTTTTTTGCCTAACAGAGTTTCATAGTCTCAAGATACAGATACCAATTAAAAACAGTGATTCTCAGACATCAGAGTGTAAACTGTTATAAGGGTTAAATGCAAATTGCCACTTCCAGAGATCATAAATTTGAGTTTTTTTGTAAAGCCCTGGATTCACAGGTGGTTCACTGACTGTATTTTGAGAAACGCTACTCTAAAGTTTCAAAAATATAACCTACTCGGGCCCACTTAGTATGAACACAAATCTTAACTTTAGTACCCTTGAAGTGGGGTAAGAAGCCTGAGATTCAGGAAGCATCTAAAAGTTTGAGGTGCTCATTTTGATACATTCACAGTGAACTTTGAGACAGTTAGTATCTTAATAGTTCAGATTGAATTGTAGTAGTTCAAAGCACAGCTATAACTTGGGAATGAAAATAACCCCACACTGTACTAGGAATTTCTGTTTATAAAGCCTACAGCAATTAGGTGTGCCTCCCCCAGGTTCTGTTGTCGTGATTTTCGCTTCACCATTCTAGCTAAACAATGATCGTAACTCCAGTGGTCAAGACAACTGTAGCTTACTTAATTTCTAAAGGTTGCCCCTGGCAGAAGACAGGTAGACAGGGTCTTTAAGAATCATGTATGCTTCTGAATGTTCTTTGACATAATCTTTTTTACGTTAGGTTTCAGCTTAATTCATTCCTAGCTATTGATCCACACAACATTTATTGAACATCTGCTGTGTCAGGCACTATCATAGGTGGTGCTGAGGACACTGCAGTGAACAAAATATTTAAAAATTTCCTTGCCCTAGGCCGGGCGTGGTGGCTCAAGGCTGTAATCCTAGCTCTCTGGGAGGCCGAGGTGGGCGGATCATTTGAGCTCAGGAGTTCGAGACCAGCCTGAGCAAGAGCGAGACCCCATCTCTACTATAAATAGAAAGAAATTAATTGGCCAACTAATATATATAGAAAAATTTCGCCGGGCATGGTGGCACATGCCTGTAGTCCCAGCTACTTGGGAGGCTGAGGCAGCAGGATTGCTTGAGCCCAGGAGTTTGAGGTTGCTGTGAGCTAGGCTGACGCCACGGCACTCACTCTAGCCTGGGCAACAAAGTGAGACTCTGTCTCAAAAAAAAAAAAAAAAAAAAAATTTCCTTGCCCTAATAACTGGTCAGGTGGGTCCACTGATGCTAGGTGGAAGACAATAAACGTTAAGTACATAGTATAATAAGTGCCATGAATAAAAATAAGTCAAAGTAAGGGACTAGAGAGAGACAGAAAGTGGGAAGAGAGAGACTATTTTTTAAAAAGATGTTGAAAAGTAGCATTTAAGCAGAAATCTGAATGAAGTGTCTGAAGATTTCAGCATTTGTTGGATTTTTGCCATATGCCATAAAGTGATAGAATTTTCCATTTGAGAAGGGTCAATCTTTGTTCACTCCAAAGTGAACTTTGGAGTCATTAAAAGCAACATACCTCTGTCTTCAGGTGAAATCTTACGCAGAATCCCAGCATGTAAAAATGAAGTAGCTCTTACTGAAATCCAAGAGTGGAGCATCCAAAATCTCACTGTTCCTTCCTCCACCTGCCTGGAGTCAGTCGGCTAGTTATTAGCTAAAGCTCTTTCTACCTTCTTATCTATTCAGAAAATGTTTGAGTGTCCACTATGTGCCAGGCACTGTGCTAGGAGGGTTCTGTGAAAATAGCAGGGAACAAAGACATAGTCCCTGATCTCCAGACATTTTTTCTATAGTGGGAAGAGATAAATAAGAAAATAGGCAATTTATTGTGTACAGTGTAATGTGGTGGTAGCTTCTGCCCACATGGGAGCTCAGGATAGCTCTTTGTGTCTTAAAGAACAAATTTGAGTTAGACTTGTTAAGAAGAGCTGCAGTCATATACTTAAATAAAGGTAACCCCAAAGTGTCATCATTAGCAGTATCAGGATGCTTCCAGCTACAAATAACAAAGACAATCCCAAGATAATAAGACCCAAGATAGGTTGTCTCCTGTGTTGGTTAATTCAGCGTTCCTATGATATCAAGACCTAAGGGTTTTTCCTTTCCCCACTTCCATTCTTATAGTCAGTCACAAAGTGGCTGCTGGAGTTCCAGGAGTAAGATCCAAAATAGTGTCCAGCAGAGACTCTTCTTTTCTCCTTTTAAGAGCCAAAGGAACCTCTTCCTGAACCTCTAACAAGCTTCCCTCTTATTCCCCATTGGCTCCTTTGCCCAGAATGGTTCACATGCCTGCTCTTAAACCATTTGCCAGCTGGAGAAGAGAGAACCATGATTGACTCAAACTAATTAGAATTTACCCTGATGTTTCCTTACCACTTATTTATTCATTACAAAGAACCTTTTAAAAAAATATTGAGCCTTTTTTGCTAAACATAAAAATGATTTCTATAGTCGTTACATATTCATCACATATAAATTAATTGCATATATTTTTTTAAAGTGTACTGGGGGTTAACGAAATCCTGGAATCATGGTGAACCCAAAGTATTGGAATAAGTGTATTGCCATTTTTCTAATTTGCTTTTAAGGTTGCCTGATTGTCATAACACTTATCATTTTAATTTTGTGATAGCCTTCCAGTTATCATTGTCACTATAGTCAGAAAGCTTGTTAACCCTCAAAACAGCCTGAAATCCAGTTTTTATTTGCTGTAAAAGAAATGCCCATTTCTCTAGAATTTATTCCCCACCCCCATGCACACACAGCTTTATTGACTTTAGAATGAATCTTTTCAGACAGTAGTTTTGTGAGGTCCTTATAGTGAAAAATTTGTGATAATATTTCTTTCACCTGATATAAATTTAGATTTCAGTGTTCTCTCTGCTGGAATCACTTCCTATATTTTGAATCTAGACCCCAAAGCTAAATTACTACAGGTGTTTTCCCAGGCATTGAGGCTTATTAGAATAAGAAAAGCATAATTTCTTGGGGCCCTCTCAGCTGCTCAGGAGACTGAGACAGGAGGACCTTGAGCCCAAGAGTTTGAGGCTGCACTGAGCTATGACCAAGTCATTGCATTCCATCCTGGGTAACAGAGTGAGACCCCATCTCAAAATAGATAGCGAGAGAAGAGAAAAGGGAAGGAAGGGAGGGAAGAAAAAAGAAAAGAAAGAAAGAAAGGCATAATTATGCCTTATAAAGTAAGAAACCATTGACCTTAGCAATTCTGTCTAAACTAGTTAATTATTTTTACTGTGAATCTAAAACTTCTTTGACTTTGCAGGGGATTCAAAGCAAACATTTTTCTTATACTTCCTGAAATTCTAGTCACTTTTTCCACTTCTGGGTTTAATTAACCTGAGAGATGTAAGCAGGAATTTTTCTGTCATTCTCATTCTTTTCCTGTATCAGTGGGAAAAGATAGTCAGCATCTGCTTAGTTATGGTCTGCATAGTCATCCCAGGCATTTCCATGTTTTCAGTTAATGTGCTTTCATTTTCAAAGTTTTTTAGTTCAGTGATTCTGAAAGTTTACATGTATGTGAATTACCCGAGGATCCTGTTAAAGTGCACATTCTGGTCTGAAGTTGGGTCCAAGATTCTGCATTTCTCATTTTTATCACACACCCAAGTATGTGATCATACTTTGAATAGCAAAGTAATAATTGTTCTGTATAGCTCCATAAAGTTAGGCAAGAACACTGAAACTCGAAGTCTCAAAGATAGAGCTCTCTTCTAGAAGAGAGATTAGATTTCCAGACATTAGTTAATTACACTAGCATTTTTTTTAGTATTTCTTCTTACTCCCTGTTTTTTCTTTTTTAATTGTGGACTTTCTTAATAACCTTATTTCAAAGAATGTTTACAAGTGAAAATAAAATGAAAGTCAACATGCATTTTAATAATTTTATTCAAGGAACTTTGAAGAGTTGTGAATTGTGGATTTTCTAGAGCTAATTTTTTGACTAGGAAAGAATATTATTTATGATATATTTCAGTTTATATTAAATATATTTATAGTATTAATTTTAGTACAGGTTTCCATTATAAATTTGTTATAACAATTTATAGGTTAACACTGTAAAATTGGCATTAATTTACAGTAGTCATGTTTGGAAAATTGAAAAGAAGGCTATGAAATGTGAAGTCATTCTTTGGGACTCAATAGGAATGAGAGTAAACCTTCAAGGGAGGAGAGTACAAATGACCTCAGTGTTTATCAGTGCCCCCTGGATTAATGGCACATCCAAACCACTGACAGCATGAGGGGAGGTAGCTTAGTAAAGGTGAGATCTTTAATGACATTGACTGAATGATGTTAAGTCACTACATCAACCAGCTCTGGACCCTCTTTTGTGTAAATTACATCATTTTGTGAATATTGATACGGTTCTTGTCACCAGTTCTGTATAATCAGAAATAAGTTGTCATTGCTGATTTTTTTAAAACGTAAAGAAGACATAGATAGGTTCACTCAAAAAACTATATAAGGTATATGTAAGGGTCTAATAATACCATATGTAACATTTTTAAAGATTTTATACTTTTATGTTGCTAAGCAGAATAAGCAGATTTGAGAAACTCCCAATGTTCAACAAAGGTACTATAAATGGTACCATAAATATAACTCGCCTTTAGTGCTGGATTGACTTATCTTTAAAGAATTTTCAGAAAATATAATCAGAATTTGAGTGACTGGAGGTAGGTGAAAGACTAGAAGGGCATGAGGTATAGAACAAAAGGCAAAACTCTTATTAAAGTGTGCTAGAGAAAACTGTTTCAGGGAATATTTCAAGTTGTGAGATTTGGTTTTTATGCAGGATGTCAAATAGCACTATTGGGATTGTTCTATACCCTTTACAAAGGTAAGTGTTGTTTATTGAAACCTGGTCCAGTTTGGATATATGTGTGAAAGTAATATGTCCATATACCACATGTTTGCATCAAAGTGTAAAATCTGTTTCTTACTGTGGATAGTGGTCAAAAAAAAGTTTGAAAGTTTTTGTGTTAGAACACTATAAAATGGGCATTTAACTCTAGTATAGAGCACTTCTAGTTAAGGTGGTAGACTGCGCCAATACAGAAGGCCCCCTTCTTGTTCCTAATACATAGAAACAGCAGATAAAATAACCAGAAGAAGGTGGTATTGATGGTGGTATGGTAGTTTTAGAACACACAGCAGGACTTTAAAGCAAGGAAAGGGACTCTCTAAATGCTAAAAACAGGAAGGAAACTCAGTGACAGTAGAGGATGAAATTGACAGTGGTTGGCCCTCAGGGAAAACTGGGCTAATAAAGTAGTTGTCCCCTTATCTGCAATTTTGCTTTCTGCAGTTTCAGTTACTGTAGGTCAACCACAGTCTGAAAATATTAAATGGAAAATTCCAGAAATAAACAATTCCTAAGTTTTAAATTGTACGCCATTCTGAGTAGCATGATGAAATCTTGTGCTGTCTTGCTCCATCCCACCCAGGATGTGAATTTGTCTGGGGTGTCCACGCCATAGACACTGCCTGTTAGTCACTTGTTAGACATCTTGGTTATCAGGCTGTCATGGTATCTCAGTGTTTGTGTTCAAGTAACCCTTATTTTACTTAATAATAGCCTCATAGCACAAAGGTAGTGATGCTGGTGACTTGGATATGCCAAAGAGAAGCCATACAGTGCTTCCTTTAAGTGAAAAGGCAGGAAAAAAAAATTTTTTTTTTGAGACAGAGTCTCACTCTGTTGACTGGGCTAGAGTGCTATGGTGTTAGCCTAGCTTACACCAACCTCAAACTCGTGGGCTCAAGCGATCCTCCTGCCTCAGCCTCCCAGAGTGCTAGGATTACAGGCATTAGTCACCATGTCCAGCCGAAAATTCTTGCCTTAATAAAGATAAAACATAATATATATAGGGTTTGGTCCTATACAAGGTTTTGGCCATCCACTAGGGGTCTTGAGACATATACCCCCTTAGATAAAGAGGGACTACTACTATATGTGGTTTAGAGACTTTAGTCTCCATATCAGAGTAAGGGTAAAGGTATGGGTTACAGGATATTGGTGCTGGAACTAGACTGACTTACAAAGGCTAGGAGGAGCAGTCTTTTCCATGATCAGATTCTAGAAAATACCCTTCATCCCTTCCAGCCAAGGGAGGAAAACTATTATTCTCAGGAAATTAGAGATTGGAACTGCACTGTTAAAGTCATTACCCATAACCTAGCACAGAAACACTAAGCCTAAAAACATATAAACTGACCCAAAGCCTGGCACCAACTGCAGCTCCCAAAATGACCACACATACATACACACACACACACCGCCACATATACAGGAACCAACTGTCCCCAGAGGTCATTTCCAGATGACCAGGGTGGAGGGAAGGAGTTATACCCAAGAAACTAGAAGTCAAAAGTAGTCTGAAAGGAATTTGTAAGTTAATGTTAAAAGGGACAAAGAATTTATAAGATAAGAGTATAAAATATTACCCATAAATTTGAAAAAGAAATAAATAGAATTTTTATTTTTTTTATTTTTTTATTTTTTTATTTTTTTTTGAGACAGAGTCTCACTTTGTTGCCCAGGCTAGAGTGAGTGCCGTGGCGTCAGCCTAGCTCACAGCAACCTCAAACTCCTGGACTCAAGCAATCCTACTGCCTCAGCCTCCCAAGCAGCTGGGACTACAGGCATGCGCCACCATGCCCGGCTAATAGAATTTTTAGTAATAAAATTAGCATCTGGGAAAAGAAATATAAACAATGTAACCCTAGGAAAATCAAATTTTGGAATCTAGAATTTTAAGACTGGCTAAGAGAAGGTCAGATTATAAGATTAAAAGTAAATTTGAGACACACTCTTTTGGAAATTTAATGCTAAAGATCTCATTCTGCCAAAAAATCTACAGATCACAATCTGCCAGTGTATCTCAAAGCATCACTCTTTTAATCTAAAGCTAGTTGTCCCTGCTTTGTCCCCCTGCTGTAGAATCACTACCAGGGAGATAAACACAACTAATGGCTATTCCTGTTTTTATTTGTCACTCATAAGACTTTGAGGAAATCAAACGCGGCTTCGGCTCCTTATGGGGAAGGATGAATCTCCTTGGAATAATCTGTTCATATACATTTGCAAAGTGAATACTACGAAAGACTTTACAGTTCAAGTTTAACTGTTTGGAAGCCTACTGTCTTTACTGTTCCTTCTTCCCCTACCCCCCATATAATTTGATATTCTAGAACAGTATCATCGTTATTTTGCTCACTAGCAATTGGATGGCTTCCTTTTCACATTTGCTATCATTTGTACGTGGAGATTTTTATTCAGTCACTTTGACAGAATGTGCTTGCAATTGTTTTTTAGTAGTGCTGCCGAGCTCAACTTTAATTTTCTATATCCCTCATGTGCCAGTAGCATACATTTGAGATGACTAGCTACAGTTTGGGGTATGGTTTGTAGCAGGAGAATAGATATTTTTCTGCAAAAGGTAACTGGTCCCTATGGGGTTCAAACTTGTGATCTTGGCCTCATTATCACACTTTTGTAACCATAAGACTTAATAGATATAGTATATGTATTTCAGTCTATAATCTTGAAATTGAATTGTATTTTTTAATTACCCAAGGCTTACTTCAAATATATAATTGAAAATCATTTTGGGACATTTCTCACTTTTGTTTGATAGTAAAAGTCAAAAAAGTAAAGCAGACAGCCAAAGAACCTAACTCACTTTTCATCTTCCCTGTGTTTTCTATGACAGTGAAAGTCACAAAAGTGAAGCTTGCAGGCAAAGAGCCTAACTCACTTTACGGAGAGTGTGACGGTACCTTTTTCTTTTAGTGAGGCTATAGCAGGTCTGATGTCAGTCACTTTAGAGACCTTTAGACCTCAGTGCTCATTTACTGCTAAAATGTACCAGCTCTGCTTCTGCATTATGAAGATCATCTGTCAACACTTTGAGATATTCTCCTTTGTTATTAAGCTTGTGATGCTCTACACTGTCAGGTTTTTTGCCAATTATAGTTAAGGTACAATGGTGTATTCACCAGATCAAAGTCTCACATTGGCGGTAGAGGAATGATTTGTAAGTCTTTATTCATCTGAATTGTACAATAGAACACCTGAGGAATGCAAATAATCCCTCTAAGGACTCTGCAGGAAAGGCTGTTAAAATGACAGGGTAGAACTATTGTTATTCTGAATTGATGTTTTAGCCAAAGTAATTATTTCTTATCTTGTTGTTTCATAACAGTTCTAGTTTTATTAGTTATGTTGACTATATTTATGAAACAAAATGTATATGATATTTTCATATTGTCCTTTTACATGGGCTTGTTTTATTTCACTTTTATTGAATTTGTATTTGGTATGTGGTCTACTTTTTAAATTACATATCTAACTTATATAATAAAAGTATGATATTACAAAACCACTGATGATAATATTTTAATATAGAGTTTTGTGTTAATACAGAGTAGTGTGTAAGTCTATGAAGTAACCTAGAAACCCATTGTATTGTTATAGGCAGAAGTACCAATTTAAATTCCCCCCCTTTTTTTTGCTTGTCCTTTATAATTTTGGATAAGAAAATATCTGATTTGAATTGTATTTAAAGGCTATCTACTTTATTACAAAACAAATATTAGGGGTTGGTCCATTTTTTTAGGATATGAACAAAGGAAAAAATATGAAGATTAAAAACCACTAATAACATATTAAATAAGTAGTTTTATATAACAAACATGTACAAACTGTAGTATGAATTTTTCATTCCTTTCTCCCATCCTGAATCCTGCTAAGTGGGCCATATTCTTAATTTTCTAATAACTGTGATCCCCTGCCATTTTCTTTGATAGTTGAGTTTTGAAGGATTTGTGATTTAGTTCTTATTTTTCTTTTCCCCTAAAGTGGCATTTACATTGATTATTTAAAAGATTCTGCTACAGTATTTTGCCATAATAGCTATTAAAACCTTCATCTAAATATAGGAGGCTAGTGGAGGTATGTAGGACTATGACATACATTAAAATTTTTAATATAAATTTCAAGGGAATCTATAGTCAGTCTTATACTAAACTCAGTTCCAGAATTGTAGGAGTATATGCTATAAGTATCTTGAGAGTGACAATTAGTAATTGTAACTACTGTTAATTATCTGTTTATAGGTATACTTTGTCTAGGTTCTTTATGATATATTATGTATTGTTATTATCTCCATTTTTACAGATGAGGAAACTGAGGCTTAGAAAGATTCAGTAACCTGCCCAGGAATAAAAAGCTGGGAAAGTGGTAGGATCTGAACCTAGTTAATAGATTAACTACACTTATTTCATTTATGTTCTAATTACTTCTTTGCCAAAATACTGCATGCTTTGGAAAGACAAAAAACACAAGACTCAATAATGTCCCCAAGAACTAGTATCAGTTTCCTAAGTGATTTGGCTTTCCAAATCTTTTGTGATTAAAGGAATTTATTTTCTCTGCAGTTCTATTATTTATGTTCCTACAAAAGTCAGGTTCATAAGAACAGTGTGTACATTATCAACTATATTTGTAAATCTGTTCTTCTACACGTTTATTTTGACTAGCAAAAATCCCCCTCAAGACCAATGATAACTGTAAGTTCTGTTAGTCTAAGAAATAACTAAACCCAGCATATACATATCTGTATAGAACGAATTCTTTGTTTGTCAGGGACTCTTCAAAATTAGCTGACATTTTTAGGTGTGATTCCTGTACAAACAGAACTTTATATTTTCTCTCTTTTAAAATTTGCTTTGTATAGTAAGGAAAAATAAGAAACTATAAAATTGAGGCTTTATTCAAGGGTACAGGTGTTAATGCTGAACAATTTTTGTATAACTAAAAAAAGTTTTAAAATATTTGTACAATAGTTCCCATAGATAACGTGCTAAAGTAAAAGTAGGTTACAGTAAAATATTATGGCGTATACCTGAAGCAGTCGCTGCCTGTTAATGCCTTGACCTTGGAAAGCTATACACAAAAAGATGGCATCATAAAACCGTGCAATTCTTATGAATATGTATGTGCTACTTGATAATAATGAATGTGGTACAGTCATGCATGCACTACAAGATAATGTTGTGGCCTTTTTTGTCTACAGGTTGATAAAAATTAAAGAGTGGGTGGACAAGTATGACCCAGGTGCCTTGGTCATTCCTTTTAGTGGGGCCTTGGAACTCAAGTTGCAAGAATTGAGTGCTGAGGAGAGACAGAAGTATCTGGAAGCGAACATGACACAAAGGTTAATTAGCATTCATTTTCCCTACACTTTATTATCAACTATTTCCTTGCAGTAATTTAATTGCTTGCGCTGATAGAATAATAAATGACAGAGTAATTACCATTATAAAGAGGGAATCTTCTCCTTTCTTTACCATGAGACAGAGTGAAAAGATTTATTTTAAATTAAGTTTTTAACTGTCATCTGTCATCTCTGTACAGTGTTTTAATTATAACATAGGTATTAGTTATGTATATTTTTGAGGAGGAATGATCGCCAAAACTCTTTCGTCATGTTCAGTGGGGGAGGGGAAGGGGTGAATCAGTTGCCGTAATTTTTTCTGAGTTACAGTAATATATTGTTTGAATATTGGATTTCAATCAAATAATTTTGCTTCCATGGCCCAGGTTCTGGAAATAATTAATATTGGATGAAAATAGCCATAAGTAGGTCTGATTTTTCTTTTTTTTAATAGTAAACAATTCAAAATTATATATTTAGGTTAATATAATTAAAATCAGTTTTAGAAGGGATGCCTTTAGAAATAGTTACTTGCTTTCTGACCTCTTCAAGTGTATTATAAATGATGAATGGTCATTTACTAATATCTTTTAACATTTTCTGCTTGAAATGAACAATTTTAGCCCTATACCGATTTCTGGCACAATCAACTTATGTGTTGAGTGAATTTGTTTCATTTTATTTCAGTGCTTTGCCAAAGATCATTAAGGCTGGGTTTGCAGCACTCCAACTAGAATACTTTTTCACTGCAGGCCCAGATGAAGTGCGTGCATGGACCATCAGGGTAAGATTCATACTTATTCATCAGCTATATCCAGTTCCACACTATTGAATTCAGATTGATATCACTGACTTTGAAGTTTGTCATGGTGGCGGTTAGCTAGTCATTACAGATGAGGTTTTTGTCCAGGATAACTTTAATTATTTGTGAGCTGCTGAACAGTGAAAGTGGAGCGGCATTGATTGAGGCAGGTAACAATTGATTCTGCCTATTACATAGTCTGAATTTCTTCATCCTGTAGAATCTGTCTACCCTCCTCCTGTGGTCAGAGATAAGACGCACCAGTATTGTGCTTGCTTAATCTGTGTGACTGGGTTTGTCTGCAGTGAAATTGATGTTGCTTTTCATTTTGTATTCGCTAAGTTTGTTTGGGTTGCGGGTGGTTCTTTCCTCCTTTGCTTTGCTCGGATTACATTTTCAGCAATAAAAGCAATATGACATCATTATGCTCTTCATAGATACACAGTTAGGCTCAAAAAGCTAAACTCAATGTGTAATAATTCATGCCTTTTTTATTTGAATTCATAGAAGTAATGTTTATTTTTGGTGTTATATGTCCAATGTTCTTTAAAAATATGATATGTATTTTAAATATTGATATATACTGAATACAACCAGAGAGAATGACTAATTTATTCCCAGAGGACAATAGAAACTGAACTGTAATGGTTTGCTTTAAAATGTAAATATATTGTAATATAGTAGTTACTATTGAAAAATATTTTGAAACATATGTAATCGTAATAGTGTTACAGAATATAAAAATAATACCAGAACTTTTAGAAATATTGTGTTTTAGTCTTTTATTATGCTTTTAAAATATATTCTACATGATAAATCTTCATGCTGCTTTGATTTCTATTTTCAGCGACTGCTGTAATTTATCGTTACATTTATTTTGATTTAATATGGATAAAAACATGGAGGCAGTTCAACATAATTTTAAATGTGTGAATGTGAGATTCACTTATATCTCCTCTCCCCTTTGTAAAGAAAATATTTGATTGACTTCTAACCAAGGTCCTTTTATATAGATTTAAAAAATAATGTCAAAGCAAATTCAACTTGGTAAACAAATTGTCAGGGTTTATTTTTACTATATATTTTAAAGATGTATTTTAAAGCTTTAGGACTTTCAAACTTAAGTATGAGAGGCAGAAAAGATAGCATACTCTAGGCTTAAAAATGTGAAAGCTGGCTTATCTTAAGACTGATTGTAAGTATCTATGATTTAATGTGCTAAGATATTTAGTCAGGTAAGCATCAGTGAGTAGCCATATTAATCCAATACATCTTTTATTGTAAAAACTGTGCTTTATAGTGTCAGACTCCTTATCACTTTAACATGCTTTATTAAGCAGCCGTTAGGTCACCGTTAATTCTCAAATTTCTTTCCATGGCTCTGTGTGTGTGTGTGTGTGCGCGCGCGCACGCGCGCACGCGCACGCGCGCACGTATGTGTGTGTGGAATGTATGCCCTTGTAATTTAATATATGGGGTAATTATAAGACATTTCTCTTCCTATATAAACTTGAATTTCCTTCATGATGGTTAGAGGCAGAGTATATTATGCAAAATGTTCAAAAATTTTATTGTTAAAATTTTTTTAGAATTTCACAGTTATTTGCTGAACATAGATTATATGGTTTGTTGGAAATACCTTTAAAATGTCCATTTATATATTGATTTTTACATGTTCTTTAGATGAGCTGAAATTTTAAAGGCTTTTTTATCTTTTTAAAACCTTTGATAATTCAGCTTGAAAGTTACTTAAAAATCTTTATTTTTTTCCACTGTGAAGAATAGAAAATCGAAATGAAACCTACACCAAAACCAGACCACTGCATCTAAATCAATAAAACTGTGGATGACTTAGGAAAAACAAAGCCACGCTTTAATATCTACTGATCTATCTGTGCTAAATCTTCTGCACAGATAGTACCCAGTGTTGAAAATGTACTAATTGTAGACCTGACATCTTAACTGATAGTAAACTAAGTTTTAGTTGAGTCCAACTGCAGATCAGAGTAAAGAAACTCTGTGCTTACAATCAATCATCTTAAATGCAATTAGTTTTCTCTGGTCTTTCTTTTCAAAGAAAGGGACGAAGGCTCCTCAGGCTGCAGGAAAGATTCACACAGATTTTGAAAAGGGATTCATTATGGCTGAAGTAATGAAATACGAAGATTTTAAAGAGGAAGGTTCTGAAAATGCAGTGAAGGTAAATTATGTTTTATTTTCATATTTCACGGTTTTTCCACTGATGTGAAGATAATCATGATAAAAGTTAATGACAATTGTCTTTTAAACCGTGTAGCCAAAAAAAACAAGATTATCAGAGCTTAGTGTTACTATCAACTGGTTTAAGAGGTATAGATGTTTATATGTGTTTAGATCATTTAAAAAATGTGTGAATTATTGTCAGTATTGTGGGGTTTTTTCTATAATTGAAAATAAAAAAATTAGTTTTAAGTAATTGTAAATAATTTCAAAGAATTTGTTCACTGATGGCCAATGAAAAATTATACTTATTACATTTGAATATCTGAAGTAGAATTAATATATGCCTCTGGTTACAAAGGGATAGAAACTTAGTTAAATTAAACATGTTCTTGCTAAAACTTAATAGTTTTACCCTTTTTTTTTTTTTTATTGTTTAAAGATCTTTGGGAATTTGATTTGCTTTCCCAACACTAGAGGGCAGGTCCAAAATTATGCTTCATTGTAGCTAATAAGTATAATTTGATTTGCAGACACTAATAGTTAAGCAGTGTTACACATGAGTAGCAAATGATTTTTTTTAATGTAAATGCTGTTGCAAAATTAATTTTGTTTGGCTTACTAGATTTTATTTGGAGAAGTCTAGTAATCTCTAAGGAATAGATAGGTCAGCTGATTAAACTGACATTGTAGGAAGGCTATTTTGTCATTAAAATATTTGAAGACTACCATAGAAAATGTTACAGAATTTAAAGAGGACTTTCTTGAGTTTTCTATTTCATAATTATAAGGGAATACAAAAAAGTTTATTTCAAGTTTAGTTTATTCTTATTGGTGTTACTGAACAGCAGAACTTTAATAGAACTTTTGGAACCCCAGGAAGAGGAAGGGGAAAAATCTTGGTATAATTGGTTCAGTGTTCAATGAAAGCCATTTTGTTGTTTAAAAAGAGTGGAAGAAGTTACAGTTTACAATTAAACAAAGCCATTAATTTTTCAGTAGCATCATCTGTATAGGTATAGATAGGTATGCACATACTGAGATTGAACTTTATCAGGAATACTAATTAAACATTTAAAAATTTTAGATGCTATATCGTGTTGGCATATATATTTTTTTCATCAGTGAAGAAGAATGAGGATATTTTCTATTACTAAAATTCAGAGATCAGATGTGCCTTTTTTATACTATTACATAAGCCTATTTTACCAATCCGTAGTAGATTCTATGCTGTAATAAACTCGAAAGATGCATGAATTTTGAATACTCCCTTTAACAATTCAGAGAAACTTTATAATATACAGTAAAATAATATCTCCTGCTTATAAGAATATTCAACACTAACTGGGAGCTCTTATACTATAAATTGGAAAAGGTTGACTCTGGCTTTTCAACGTAGAATACCAGTAAATATTTTATGTGGTTTTAACCTCAAAAACATTTCAAAATTTGAACTCAAAGTAAAATGAAGCATTTATGAATTGCTTTGTGCGCCTTTATTCAATAAATGTTTACTTGCATATTGTCAAGTAGGTTTTAGGTTTGAGAGCAAGATTGTGTATATGTGTATGTATGTATATGTATTTCTAACACCAGTGCAGCATAACTAATTTAATGCCAGTGCTGTGAACTATATACTGAATAGCTCTGTGTGGGCTTTGTAGTCTACAGGGATATCACATTATTAGCAATCATATCTGCTTAGGCAAAGCTGGCTTCTACAGATGGCTGCTTTCAAGTGCAAATGAACTGGTTAGACGTGTCTTGTTTAATACATACTCAAGATTCACAAATGGGTATTGATTTTTTTTTCAAACAGTATTTCTGATAGCAGTGGAAATGGATTAAATGGTCTCTAGAGAATTTAAAGGAACACTGTCACTTTTAATTAATAGTAAACGAGTGGTAACAAAGTATATAAACTTATATTAATATGTCATGTTAATATGTATTTGATTTAGATTGTCTACATAGTTTTATAACAGTGAGCTTTAGATTTTAGAAATAAGTAGCATATGGCCTTCAATATACCATATCTTTATAAAAATCATGCAAAAAAAATATATATGCCTTTTAGAATGGTAGAGTACCCTGACTTTTTAAAAATAAGCTTTATATATTCTTCATATATTCACATCCTATTAAAATCTAGACGATTTTATATGTAGTCTAGATAATTGAAAATGTGCTTCCTGGGGCTCTGTGATCCTGGTTTGTTGATTTTTACCTCAGATGTATGATCTTTCTTGGTGTTTTTGTTACTAATTAGTATAATTTCACTTGACTTTGAACATTCTTACCAATATCTTCAAAGGGAAGTACTAATCCTATTGCGCAAAGGTTTCATTTTCTCAGTAAATCCTAACAGAAGGGAAATAACTTTTAAGAATTTTTTCCAAGAGATCCTCACATCCTCATGGTTAAGTAGTCGATGGCGGGGTCACGTGGGACCACGTCAGCTGTGTGCGGTGTAAGCATGGGTGCTGAAGAGCCTCTTGTGCTTAGGGTGAAGTTCATGCCATGGGGTGAAGCTGGTTTTCTGGAACTGCTGCTTATTTGTATTAAAATTACCAGCAGATTGCATGTCTGGATCTGCATGCCAGCAGGTAGAAATCAGTTGCTTTGCAGATTGATTTACAAGTGGAGAAAGTATCTGTCTTTGCAATTCCAACCTGTTAGAGTCTGCTTGTAACTAGGGCCATTAGTCAGTAAACTTCCTGATGAATTCTAGTCCACACTTCTATGTATAGTCATTGTCAAGAATAAATAAAAAACTACAAGGAAATAGTTCAAAATCTGTACACTGGAATTGATAACAAACTAACTTTTTGATATCACCAAGGAATTTCTTTAAGGAGATAAAGCAGCTTTTAAGTAGTTATGTAGTCTTTTTTTGTTGTTCTTCCATTCTGCCTGGTTTGATCTGTTTTGTTACAGTGACTTGCTGGATGTTTGCAGACACATCAGAAATGTACCATAAACAGCATGTAATGAAACTTAATGATATCGGTATAATTACATTTATATACCAACAATTTAGTGGAGAATACATTATGATTATGTATATATGGAAAATCTAGTTCTGCCCAAATTAAGAATACTTTGCTTTTCTCCAAGTCTAGTTTTGAACTTGTTTGCCTTTTTATATTTTATTTTTCTTTTCTTTTTTCTTCTTACGACTCAAGTAGTATAATACTTTTTGCATCTGTTCCTACCATTTACCCTATGTATATAGTTGTGAAATAATAACACATTTCCTCTATATTTCCTGTTCACAGGCTGCTGGAAAGTACAGACAACAAGGCAGAAATTATATTGTTGAAGATGGAGATATTATCTTCTTCAAATTTAATACACCTCAACAACCAAAGAAGAAATAGATTTTAGTTATTGCTCAGAAAAATGTATAACTTCCAAAAGGCATATAATTTTTTTAAATTAAATTTCTGAAAACTGAAGGGACAAATAAAGTTGGGGAGATGGGAATCTTCTACAAACAAATTATTTTTGTTTTAAAATTAAAATATCGTGTACTTCCAGTGAAATGCAAGTTCACTAAATGTGAACAGCTTTGCTTTTCATGTGATTAAGACCCTACTCCAAATTGTAGAAGCTTTTCGAGAACCATATTACTCTCATGATACTTCATTAATCTCCATCATGTATGCCAAGCCTGACACATTTGACAGTGAGGACAATGTGGCTTGCTCCTTTTTGAATCTACAGATAATGCATGTTTTACAGTACTCCAGATGTCTACACTCAATAAAACATTTGACAAAACCAGCCTTGGTGTGTTTGGGGATGTCTGTATTGACTGACTGTGGTGTGCTGAATGCGATACGGCACCTGGTGGTTGCTGATTACAGAATTTTAAGGCGTGTGTATGACACAGTAACTGGCAGTGTGGGGCAGCTGCAATTGTATCTTAAAAGTGGAGTCTTTCCATGGGAATCAGAAGAATAGAATACCAGGGATTTGTTTCAAAAAAAGTTAATTAATTTGTAGATAGACATTTATGGAAAGATGATAGCAATGATATTACCAAGGATGTATAACATAGGTGACTCTGACCAGAAAGAAAAAAATTCTGTTTCAAAATTTAAAGAATTTTGTTTGTTATTGTTGTTCTGACCGTATTGAAAACAGTGTTCATTCTTAATTTTTCCTTTGAAACTATTAAATTGTGAAAACTGACCCATCGATATTTGATGGGTTATGTTTTTGCTTTCAATTCAGCAATCCATGTAAAAGTTCATACGCTGATTCTGAAATTGCTAAGATCAGACTTTGAAAATTTAAAAACTTTTTCATTTTGCTATTAAAATATTTTGGACCAGTTGAATTTTAATATGTTTAAGTTAAGCACTTTAAAAAATTGTAGCAGAAAATTCTGAAAGAAAAAATAAGGACAAATTAGGTATTAGGAGACCATTTGCCCCTTACCCTTCTTCTCTTATGATGGTAGTCTTGGCATTCTCTCATCCCTGAGCCCTCCTTTCTCTCCTGTGTTTCTACTCTGGGTGAGACCTCTGTTGCCCTTTTTCACTGCTTTGTGATCATAGGACCATTTCAGTGGGATGCAGATTCATACCCAGCTGGCCTTCGTCTCTACTGTATTACTTTGTCACATTAAAGATACGGAAGTATTAAAGAAACACACATAATATTGAAAGTTGCCTCATGTAGCACAAAAGACAAGAAAAGAGGTGATTTTTAAAGGAGATTTGGCTATACGTAAGAGAGGATATTTAAAGAGGATGAGGTTGAGTCATGAATATATCTTAGAAGCGCTCTAGCATTTTTTTTTTAGTATCAAGTAGTGATCTTTTGCTGACATAAAAATGAGTAAACTACAGCAGAGAAATAAGAAAAACAAAAGCTAAGTGAAGGGTTTTTTTAAAAAGGAATTAAGTAAAACAAATAAAACTAAGTTACAGGTATAGTTGATGAAGTTTGTTGTGAAAAATTCTTGTTACATGTATTTCTGTATTGGAGTAAGGTATAGATTAGCGAATTGTTAAGGATTTCAGCAGTGTTAGAAGAAATCAGATGTCTTACTTTTGAGTCTTCTCTAAATAGCATAGACTTCTTAAAGAAGTTTGAAATCTCATAAAAGAGACATTAAGTTTTGTTTTCTACAAAAGTTGAGAATTTTAAGAACTGTTAAATATACATAACCAGCTATATACCTATATCTAAATGTTTTTCCCTCCTTTAATATTGGTGATAGTTAATGTATTTTTAGGATTATAAGTAAATATTTTTGTACCTATTTGTAGAGTCATCTTAATTAAATTTGTAGTTAAAAGATTTGACTTGTATCCAAAGCTTGTGATAGCATTTAGTTGAGTTTCATCACATTACCTTCATAACTTGCACTTTGGCATGACGCAGATCAGAACCAGATCTCCCAAAGAAGCACACTTTTCTTCACTAACTCAGTTATTAGAGAAGCCTCTGTTCACTTATCATTTGCCAGCTCTATTTGAGAATTAAGTCTTCTTATTCATGATTAATCAGTGTTGCCGTATTAGAATTTCAGATTGATGTTTATCTCTAGTTGTCTCTGTATAATGTTCTCAAAGATCCTTTGTAACAACTCTGTCTCCTCTCATTCAGAGTCAGAGAAAAATCCCTTCTTTTCCTGCTTGTTATATTTTTCTGATTGGTTTATTTAAATTTGCTTAATGTACTTTGTATTTTACCAGAGACTTGAGAAATGTTGACCGTTTCTAATGGCAAACTGCTTTAGCTGGGAAAATTCATCTCTATTTATTTTAAGCTTATAAAAATATACTATGGTGATAGAATAAAAGAGGTAGGTTTGACTTTTGAGTGACTTTTTTGTCCCGTAACTGGTTTGAGGTCCCTTATAAAAACTGACAGTTCTTGAACAGCTTTCGTGGTCTATGAATATCCCAAACCTCCTGTAAATTAGTATCTCAGTGAAAAGCCTCGTGTTGCAATTAGGAAATTAAAAAAGAGGGAACGCACTTGACCACCCAGGCAGCACTTCACAGAGTTCTCAAACCACACATATGATCCAGTCCTTGCCTTTGTAGGTCTAGAGACTGATTTTTTTTTTTAAAGCTCAGCGATGCTGTGTATATAACTTTTCAAACTTCTAAGTATCTAATTTATAAATTAGACTTCTTTAGAGTCTTTGTATGTATAATGAAGATAATGCTAATGTATAGATTAAATGGCCAAGTATAAAAAGACTGAGGAGACTTCCAGATATGAGCTACTCAATAAATGCCAATTCCTATATAGTTCCCTTTAATATCACCTAAAAGGAAGCACCAATCTTTATGTACTACACACAAGAAAATTACAGAGCATGTTTTTCTGTTACTTTACATATCCTACAGAAGAAGTGTTTAAATTTTTTAATGTTGCTAAAGAATATTCTGAGTGCCAGGCTTGGTGGTGTTTCCCTGTAATCCCAGCTACTTGGGAGGCTATGGTGGGAAGATCACTTGAGTCTGAGAGTTCAAGACCAGCGTGGGCCCATATAGTGAGACCCCCATCTCAAAAAAAAAAAACCATTCTGAATGAAAAAACTTAGGGATTGAGTGATAAATGTTGACATTTTGCTAATAACATGCCAGAACTTCATGTAAATCATTGAATTTTCCAACTGAAAATGTCATTGGAAAGTATCTCACTATTACTTTTAAGTCACAGGTTACTGAGAAGCAGAAAGATTAAGTAGCTTACCTGAGATCACACAGCTGGGTTAAGTAATGTTAGCCAGAACAACAAGTCATGAAATAATAGACTGTGTTTTAAAAATTAATTTATGAATTAGTTATTTGTAAGTTGAAATTAATTTTCTCACAGAAAATTATTATTACACTTTCAGAATAGCCACAAAATTCTATTCAACACAATTCTATTAAAATACCATATGGGGACTTGGATCCCAACAGAGAAGAGAGAAAGAAAGGGTCATGAAGTCCAAACATCTCAGTTTAACAATTGGTGATCTGGCCATAGCTACTTTTTCAGTTTTCTCTCCCATTATTCATTTTCTTGTTTAGATACAGAGAAATTAAATTCCTTAACCAAAATTGCATTGCTAATTATTTCTTCTGTCCAGAAAAACAATTTTATAGCATTATTTGCATTGAATGACCCATGTTGGCCTTAATGAATGTAAACACGGTTGGGAGAGTAGAATGAAAATCCCATCAGCCTTGATCAAATAAACTTGAAATTTTTCAGTAATTCATGATTGTCCTGTTTAAAAAAAATTTTTGTAGCTAGATTTTACAAACTAAAATTTCATATTAAGTCCAGCCTAGTATACCCATGAGCAATTTCTTTAAAAAATAAATAAGGATAAGTAGAGATGAGAAACCAAACATCCTTTTGATTCTCTTATTTTTTTTACCTGTTCTCTCTTCTCTAAATTATTAGGACCATAAGAATCATAAAGGAGTATTAATCATAAAGAAATGAGAATGTTGAGTCTTCATAAATTGTATATGTATGTTAAAATTTTAAAGATGGTTAGAGATGATATCAATATATAAACTGCATATAAAAAAATTTGTTAATGCTTAAGATGACCACATTTCACAATTGCATAGGATGTATTATTTCAGAAACTATGATAAAAGACTGGTTCCCATAGATGAGAAAGTAAATTATTTTCTATGATCCAAAGAATTGAAATCCATGTCAGCAATAATAAGATTCAATTGTAATAGCAAAAACAATTGGAAACAATTTAAATATCCATCAATATAGGAAAATGGTGAAATGAATTATAATACAGCCATACAAAAGGATATTATCAGCCATTAAAAGAATAAAGTACATCTTATATGAGCTGGCATAGGAAGATTTTTTTTTATTCATACTGTTTTGTGAAAAAGTAAGTTGCAGAACCATGTGTAGAGTATAACCCCAGAGCAGTTAACTGATATTTATACTTCTGAATAGTTATCAATATGTTTACATATCTATGTCTATTTTTACATAAATTGGATCATTCTATACATTTTGTTACATAATTTTCACTTGTAAAACTGAATTAAAGATTTTAAGACAATATAAAAATGCATCTAAAATTACATATTTAAGAACTGCATTTATTCATTTTAGCCAAAACTTAAGTAAAAAGGATCCAGCTATCAAAGCAGGTGTGGTAGGAGCATCCCAGGCAGAGGGAGCAGCAAGTGCAGACAGGCTGTGAGGCAGGAAAGAGCCTGGTGTTTGGAGGAACAGAGAGGTGGCTGCGGAGGCTGAAGCTTGTTGAGTGAAGGGGATTACGCCGGGCCTTGTATGTATCATAAAGAGCTCGGATTTTATTCTAACTTAAGTGGGTAGCCATTAGAGGGTCTAAAACAAGAGATCATACAATCTGACGTGTTTTGAAAGGTCCCCTGGTGTCCTGACCCCTACCTCTGCCATCTTACCCACTGCAAGAGATATGCGTTCCTGTCCAGAGCCACGCTGGCCAATGGAAATAGAAAGAGGCTGTGTATGCAGTTTAAACCTTTCTAGCAGCCACATTAAAAAAAAAAAAAAAATTTATCTTGATGTTTTTTATCTAGCCCAATATATACAAAATGTTAACATTTTAACATGTAATCAACCTAAAAATTGCCAAAATGTTTTGATTCTTTTGTACTAAGTCCTCAAAATCTGGAGTGTATTTTATGTGTATAGCACATCTCAGTTCGAACTAGCCGCACCTGGTGCTCAGTAGCTACTCTTGGCTCCTGGCTACTGTACTGGCAGTGCAGGACCAGGGCTTTACCTTTCTCCTAAGAGATTTAACCAGAAGCCTCATTCCCATCTGACTTCAACATCTCATAAAAACCCACTTTTCTCAGACTGGTTGTGTTTTCAAGTCTGAGTGTAAAAGTGTATGGTAAGTCTTCATTTCTGCTTTATTTTGTTGTTGTTAAGAAAAAGAGGAGGGGCTTCACTCACTGTGTAGAGGAGGGCAAGAGGGAGACCAGTTAGAGCAGTACCAGTGAGGTTGGCTCTTGACTTCAACTAAGTGAAAATAGAAAGATGCAACCTGGTTTGCTCTGCTTGCTGGAGAAGAATGGACAAAACATACTGATGAGTCGGATGCGAGTTGAGAAGGGTAGAGAAAGAATGACTTCTAGGTTTTTAGTGTGAGCAACTGGATGCATAATGATGCCATTTACTGAGATGGGAAAGACCGGGGATCATGCAGGTATGGAATGTATGTGGAGGTGAAATGAATCTATTTTGGATGTAGACGACACTACCTAACTTCAAGACTTACTATAATATAAAGGTACATTAATCAAGATAGTGTGGTTCTGATGAAAGAATAGACAAAAAGATAAATGAAACAAAATGGAGAGCCTAGGAAAAAACTCACATAAATATAGTCAACTGGTTTTTGACAAAGGAGCAAAGGCAATGCAATGGAGCAAAGAGTCTCTTCAACAAATGGTGCTGGAACAACTGGACATTTACATGCAAAAATAAATAAAAAATCTAGACACAGACCTTATACCCTTCACAAAAATTAACTCAAAATGAATCATAAACTTAAATGTAAGACATAAAACTATAAAACTCTGAGAAGATAACATGGGAGAAAACCTAAATGACCTTGAATTTGATAATGACTTTTTAGATACAACACCAAAGGCATGATCCATGAAAGAAAGAATTGATAAGCTGAACCACATTAAAATTAAAAACTTCTGGCCGGGGGCGGTGGCTCATGCCTGTAATCTTAGAACTCTGGGAGGCCGAGGTGGGCGGATTGCTCAAGGTCAGGAGTTCGAAACCAGCCTGAGCAAGAGTGAGACCTCGTCTCTACTATAAATAGAAAGAAATTAATTGGCCAACTAATATATATAGAAAAAATTAGCCAGGCATGGTGGTGCATGCCTGTAGTCCCAGCTACTTGGGAGACTGAGGCAGAAGGAAGGATTGCTTGAGCCCAGGAGTTTGAGGTTGCTGTGAGCTAGGCTGACGCCATGGCACTCACTCTAGCCTGGGCAACAAAGTGAGACTGTCTCAAAAAAAATTAATTAATTTAATTAAATTAAAAACTTCTATGTGAAAGATACCATCAAGAGAATGAGAAGACAAGCCACAGACTGGGAAAAAATATTTGCAAAAGACATATCTGATAAAAGTCTTACTGGGACTGTTATCCAAAATATACAAAGAATTCCTAAAACTCAACAATAAAAAAATGAACAACCCAGTTAAGAAATGTTTTGAATGTAGATTCAAGATGGCCATTAAACACTCTTGGGTATGATGTCCAGTGGACTGCTATTAAATACACGTGTCTGACGCTCAGGTATATAAATTTAGACTCATTCCCATGTGCATGGTATTTAAAACCTGGGGACCAGAGTAGATCAACTAGACAAGAGAGAATAGAAGTGGAGAGGGCCCAGGAATGAGCCTGGTGCAGCTGGCGAGAGAAGTAGGAGGGCCAGCAAGACAGACGGAGACAAGCAGCTGCTGAGGGAGGAACAAACCAAGAGAGAAAGGTGTCAGAGAAGACCAGAGAAGATAATTTCAAGAAGAGCAAATATCAGGCGCAGTGGCTCATGCCTGTAATCCTATAGAACTCTGGGAGGCCAAGGCGGTAGGATCATTTGAGCTCAAGAGTTCAAGACCAGCCTGAGCAAAAGCAAGACCCCATCTCTATTAAAAAAATAGAAAGAAATTAGCTGGACAATGTAAAATATATAGAAAAAATTAGCCGGCATGGTGGCGCATGCCTGTAGTCCCAGCTACTCAGGAGGCTGAGGCAGGAGGATCGCCTGAGCCCAGGAGTTTGAGGTTGCTGTGAGGTAGGCTGATGCCACAGCGCTCTAGCCTGAGCAACAGAGTGAGACTCTGTCTCAGAAAAAGGAAAAAAAAAAAAAAGAAGAGAGCAAATGCTGCTGAGCAGCTGAAAAAAATGGAGACAAAGTGCTGCTTGACAAGTTCCGTTTCATTTAAAAGCAAGTCCAGTGCTCGCTTCGGCAGCTCATATACTAAAATTTGAACGATACAGAGAAGATCAGCATGGCCCCTGCTCAAGGATGACACGCAAATTCGTGAAGCGTTCCATATTAAAAGAATAAATAAAAATAAAAGCAAGTCCAGATTACTCTTTTGAGAAGTTTGGCCATAAAGGGGACAAGAAAAATGGAGGAGAAGCTGGAGAGAGATGTGAGGCAAAAGGGGTTTTTGTTTGGTTGGTTGGTTTTGTTTTTTATTAACAGCAGTGGGAAATGCTAGAGCAAGTTGGATGTGGGTAGGTTCCCGAGAGGCGGGGCGTGTGCGGCTGGTGAGGCCAGAGGGCAAGGGGTGACAGAGGAAACACGGTCCCTGAGAGGCTACCGGGGCTGAGACCTGGAACACAGGCAGAGGGACTGGGCTTTGGTAGACGCAGGGAAGTGGCTTGCCCTGGAACAGAGGAGAAGACACAGGTACGTGTGCAGCTGCTGTGTTCTCAGCGAAGTGGGAGTGGAGCCATCGGCAGAGGGGCTGTGGAAAGAGTAGGCTTGAAGGGAAAGTGGAAGCTTCCACACAGCCCTCTTCAATGTGCCCTGGCTGCTTTGTTTTTATTTTTTGAACCTAGATTCTAGGAGCTGACACAGAATCCTGGAGGCCCCCCTCATTAACCCTTTAGTTACTGGGTTGTGGGGAAATGGAGGAGCCGTTGACTCAACCGTTTCTCTGTTACTTCCGAAGTATTAAGTCTCATGTTGAGCCAGACATGCGACAGGCACCTGCCGGCCGAGTGTCAGTCCTGGGAGAGTGAGTACCTCTGACTCCTCCTGCTCCTGTTCTTTACTTTGCTCCTGGGAATAAAAAATACTAGGGTTTAAGGAAATCTCTCACTAGGCTCTGCCTTTTATCTTTCTATTTTTGTGTTAGGATTCCTTGGTTCTTGCTCTCAAGAGGCCTGCCACATCCGAGCAGTTTACTGTTTCCGACAGCTACCCGCTTCAGAAAAGCGTCCGTCCCTTGGCTGGAGTCTCGAGGTCCCAGCTGCTGACGCCAGTGATATGAGTGGGGTTGGGGGAGCGATGTGTACAGTTCATAGCCTTTCGTTCCGATCCTTTGAAATCCCGTGAAAATGCAGACAAGAGACCACCTCTTGAACTTTTGAGGCTCTTGCCTGAGTGGATTAACTAACCCTATTTACTAATATCTCTCTTCTCCCACTGAGGACCCTCGTCTTTAGAATTCAGTGTTCTTTTTGCTTCAGACAAAGCCTCCAGTTTGCTGCTCTTCTGATCACAGCATGAGAGCAAGCTTATTTGCTCTGGTCAGATGTTGTGTGTAAGTGATTTCAGTCATTTGCTTCATTGTATTTGTGTCATTTGGGGGTGAATTCCAGGACCCTTGGGGCATCATTTCTTTTTTACTTGAAAGTAGATTCAATGAAAAACTGTGTTTCTAGGGAATAGAATAGATTTGGCCAAGTTCTATTTCCAGGGAAGGAGTCTATCCTGTGGCTTAACTTCTACAAAGTTGCATAGGATATCTGGTTTGACTGAGGTCTTTATCCAATTTAAACAATATAACAAATGATTGCTGTATTTCTTTGTATTGCATCCTTGGATTAGTAATGACCAACTCAAGCATTGGGACCAATGTCCCACCTTTCACCCAGGAATGCTTCCAAATATCCCAAACACTGTTGATTGTTTACCCATAACCAACTCACATACCCGCCTCACCCCCCTTTTCCTTGCTAACAAAATCTTAATTTTGTTCCCCAAAGAAGTGAGTGTGCCCAGCTCCAGGAAATGAATCATTATTGGTCTAAACTCATCATGATCTCCCGCTTTTCCTTTGTCAGTGATAGGGCTAGGCAGGTGAGCCAGCTCTGGCCTGGGAACATGAGGGGTCTGGGGAGGGGGCCTGGCAGAGCTTTGGAGAGGGGGGCAATTTCCTTCCCTGATACAAAGAAGGAGACAAGACGAGATACCCACTCTCTTTCCTCCTGCTGTGAGGACTTGGGGTGAATTCCAGTGCCCTCTGGACATCATTCCTTTCATCTATGAAAATAGATGTATTTAATGAAGACCTGTATTTGGAGTTACACAAGGGGACAGCCAAGAGATGGGCAGAGAAGCAGCCCCTAGACTTGGTTAGCCAATCTGGATCAGCCTCCCACAGATGTCTTGTTTCTGTAAGCATTAAATGCCCTTGTTACTTAACCTACTTTTAGCTGAGTGTTCTGTTACTTGTAAAAGCCTCCAGATACACCTGACTTTATAGAACTTGCTATGCTCAAGAGCATTGATAACTAATGTTCTTCACTGAGGCCCACCAAAAACAATTCCCAGCTCCTACCTGGCTGTTAAGCCACAATTCTTTACTAGCTTGTTAAAGACTGTTAGATACCCAAGAGTATAAGAGCAAGGTGTTTTCATTCTTCTGGTTTTCTAGTGCGGTTTGGCCAAATAGAATATTACAAATAAAATGATTTTTCAATGTCTAATCTATAGAAAAGAGAATATCAGTATTCCTAAATTGCCATCTTCAGAGTTTTCTTCTTTAAAATGTTTTTTAACCTTTCTGATTCAGAATTTGAGTTCTTAATTGGGTCAGACTTCGGGAATTATTGGAAACCCACCATGAACAGCCTCTACTATTACCTGAAGCAGTCACTTGGTTTTTAGTTGCTATAGAAGCTCACTTACATTATTAAAGTGCAAAATATTATTCATTCTTTATGGCTTGGCATTTGTTAACCTTATTTGTCACTTCAGCACTTTATCTACTTTTTATCACTAGACACTTAAATTTGTTCTATATTTGATATTTTCATCACAGTTTTTCTCCTTTCCAACCCATTCATATCTTTAAGCCTTGTGTCCCTGAAAATGTGGGAATATGGCTAAACCTCAGTTTGGGGAATGCTAGATCAATTTAGGAAGTAACCCTGCAGAGATTTGTAGAATCAACTACCAAATGTGTATCTTTAGTTTATCAGGTTTTCTGTTTTTCCTATCTTTTTTTTGAGAGTACAATTAAGGTGTGTAGGTTAAAATCAGCACCAGAAAATCTCTGATATTTTGTAATAAACAAAAACAATTATAAGCTACCACTTGCTCAGAGCCTAAAATAAACTGTGCAACAAGCCTAAATGAAAGAAGCACAGCTTTTTTTTTTTCATTCTGGGTTTTAATTTTTCAGGTGGCCAAGGCAGATTTAGTTATTGCAGTAGACACAGCTTATTTGCTTAACTAAATGAATTGGGGGTGGGCAGGGAGGGGAGAGGGGGAGAGGAACTAGTGACAAAAGAACACTGATCAAGTTAGAACTTTTACTGAATTTACTTAAATTCAGTCAGTGCCGATTTGTAGGCCAATGAGCATTTCTGCAAGTTGTTTATTGAGCTTATTTTCAAATTCCGCATAGAGCGCTGATTGCATCAAACAAGATGAATAATTTATCTCTAGCATCACTGGAGCAAAAGCTGGTAGTGTAGAACTTATTCGTTAGATTTAACGAGCACGCATGAGCCCAGGCCTGCACCAGGCCATAAGGACTATCGATCTCTTGAAACTTAGGCCTGTGGCAAAGGGGTTTCAACGTTGTCTCAGTTTTACCTGGGTATTCTAAGTTTTGGAAGTGACTGAGTGATGACACGGGGAAGTCAATGCCATTGAACGGCATGCCATGCACCAGGTTTGGTCGGGGGCGGAGGGGCAGAAGGGGTGAGGAGAAAGCCTGGGCCAGAGAATTCGCTGTGTTTCCGTGGGAAAGGCAAGGCTGGGCAGGGCACACAGCTTCCGATCGACTGTTCTGAATAATTTAGCCTGGCTCTGGGCCATAGGAGTGGATTCTAATTGCCTGGTACTGGGCCCCGGGTGATTGAGAGCAGGAGAAATATTGGCTGGTATGTAACAGTTAGATAAGGAGGTAGCTGAGAGTGTGGACTCATGATTGGCTACAGGGTTTGTAATATGACTTTTGCGTGTCTGTGAAGGCTGGATCACAGAGGAGATATAAACAGTTTGGGCCATTAATTTGGCCTTGTGCCTTATGAATACCAAATAGACAAATATAGAATCTAAGAAAACACAGAACAAAAGCCCACATGATTAGGGAGTCTCAGTGCAGATTAAAGCTCCTACATAAAAACAACTTAAAAACTATGCTGTGTACCAATGAGCACATGAAAAAACAATTAACCACATAGCTATTCCATGTTTTAATTATAACAGTGTGCAGTAAAGAATTTGGTCTTGCCTGTAGAGAGATCTGGCCTTTGCCCTCAGCTTCTGGGATTAATCTATGTCATACCTGGTAAGAATTGTCTTTGGTTAGGGCAGGGATGACCGCACGAGATCTTGGGGGGCAGGCTAGCCTTGCCAGAAAAACCCAGCCATGTGATTAAGGGAGGGGATTTGGGTCATGTAGTGTCAGTTGACCTGCAGAATGAGCTCAGTCATGTGGGCAATCATTCAATCAATCATGCCTCCGTAATGAAGCCCCAGTAAAAACTCTGGACACTGAAGTTGAATGATGCTCCCTGGTTGGCAGTACTCCATGTGTGCTGTCACACACTGATGTCAGGAAGATAACGTGCTCTGACTCCACAGAAGAGAACAACGGGAGCTGCATGTTTAGAACCTCCCAGACTGCCCTATGCGTCTCTCCCTTTGGCTGATTTTCATCTGTTCCCTTTCCCTGTGATAAACCAGAAACGTGGATATAACAGTAATAGCTTTCAATGAGATCTGGGGAACCCCCAAAATATGAGGCTGGTGTTAGAAGTGAAGGCAGGCTTAGAGACTGTGACCCCAACCTTTGCAGTTTGGCTAAGTCTGGACATGGAAAGAAGGAAGAAAGGATGGAAGGAGGGAAGGTAGGAAGGGAGGGAGGGAAAACTGGAGGATCTCCTCCCTTGCCTGGCTTTCTCTAGGCGACCTCTCTGTTAATGGTTTCTTTTTGGGTTATCCTTCCAGACATTTTCTGCATAAATATAAACATATATTCACATTTTATTATTTTTTTAATCATAAATGAGATTGTGCTCTTTAGCCTGCCCTGAAACTTCCTTTTATCACTTCCATTTCATGAGTATTTTTTGTGTCAGCACATCTGGACCTACTCCTGAACCTTTTCATGGCTTAACGATACTAGTTTGTATGACTGTACTATTATAAGACAAGAACCAAGTCTAAGGGCTCTTGAGAGATTATATGACTTCACATACATAGGACATTAGGACAGTGGTGGCACAAAATAAGCAAGCACTGCATTTATTTGCTCTTATTTATTTTGTTTGTTTATGTAGCCAGCCCTCTATTGTGTACATTGAGACTTTTATTTTTTTTCCGTTATTTCAAACAAAGCTGCAGTGAATATCCTTAAGCATATATATATATACATTCACATTTAGGGTACATTCCTAGGAGTAGAATTGCTGGGTCAAAGGATATGCATTTGACATTTTGCTAGGTGTTGTCAAGCTGCTCTCTAAAATGACTGTGCCAACTTACACACCTATCCCTGGCCTAGGATATGTTCCACTCCCCTTCTTCCCAACTACTGAGCATTGTCAAACTTTTTAGTCTTTACCAATCTGACAGATTTGTAAAATTTCAATCCTCTGCCAGGGTGTGGTGGCTCACACCTGTAATCCCAGCACTTTGGGAGGCCAAGATAGGAGGATTGCTTGAGGCTAAGAGTTTGAGACCAGCCTGGGCAACAGAGAGAGACCCATCTCTACAAAACACAGAAAAATTAGCTGGGCGTGGTGGCATGTGCCCATAGCCCCAACTTCTCGGGAGGCTGAGAGGTGGGAAGATTGCGTGAGCCCAGGAGTTCAAGGTTTTAGTGAGCTACAATGATGCCACTGCACTGTAGCCCAGGGGACGGAGTTGAGTCCCTGTCTCAAAAAATACATAAATAAATAAATAAAGTTTAAAAATAAAAATTTCAATTTCCTTTTAGTTTAGTTTGCATTTCTTAAATTATTGGTGAGGTTGACTTTCTTATTATATATTTATACATTTACTTTATATTTATAGTACTTTTATTCATGTACTTTACTTTTCTATTTGATTGAAACAAACTTCTTCATACTATCTGAAACTGATACCTTGAGTGAGAATCAGGCAAAATGAAAAGATACCAGGACGCTTTCCCAGCCAGCGTTTCCATATCATCATGACGTCTACTATGGTTTTAAACTTCCTTAAAAAAACAAAGCAAAGAAAAATGAAAAGTAGTAAAGTCTGGAAAGAAGTACTAATTTTCTCTGATTGATTGAGGGGTTTTTGTTTATTCACTTCTCTCAACTAGGAGAAATCATTCCCTTTATTTTAGCTTATATCCATTTCTCTACCATGGAAACCAACCCACCAACCCACCAGGAACTGAATTTTTTTATTCTTTAATTTAAACCAGTCTATTAATCATAAATAAAAACCCTGTGATATTTGTCAATATCAACCCAGCATAAATGGTGGTAGATAACAGACTGTAAACCCCTTTGGATTTTAGTAAATTTTTTGCACTGTTTCAAAAAAATATTTTTTTATTTTAAAGACAGGATCTTGCTCCATTTCCTAGGCTGGAGTGCAGTGATGTTATCATAGCTCACTGCAGCTTTGAACTCCTAGGCTCAAGTGATCCTTCCACCTCAGCCTTCCAAATAGCTGAGACTACCACCATGTGTGCCACCATGCCTGGCTAATTTTTAAAATTTTTTGTATAGACAGGGTCTCATTATGTTGCCCAGGCTGGTCTCAAACTCCTGGGCTTAAGCAATCCTCCTGCCTTGGCCTCCCAAAGTGCTAGGATTACAGGTGTAAGCCACCACACCCAGCCTCAAGAGGTCACTATTGGAAGACAAGGAGGTTTGAAGAAAGGCTGAACCACATTTTAGGTTTTTTCCTTTTTGGAGAAATCAAATTCTTGAGGCACAGATGCAAATGTTCTTTGCGAAATATGAAATTCACTTGAAAATCAAGAATATCTCTTTATTATTATTATTATTATTAGCTGCTGAGAAGACTCAGACCCAGGTAACCCTGGATAGGAGTTCTCAAGGATATATCTTTAGAACAACATATGAGTCAATATGTTTTTTAGTAAAGCAATTTGGCCTTATAAAAAGTGCAAAAGCCTAGGTGTGACAGATCAAGACCCTGTCTCAAAAAAAAAAAAAAAATTTGACCTCTTGAAAGCTTTTAAATGAGGCTCCTGGTTTTTTTTTTGGGGGGGAGGGGATTGTTTTTTTTTTTTTTTGAGACAGAGTCTCTCTCTGTTGCCCAGGCTAGAGTGCCGTGGCATCAGCCTAGCTCACAGCAACCTCAAACTCCTGGGCTCAGGCAATCCTCCTGGCTCAGCCTTCCAAGTAGCTGGGACTACAGGCATGTGCCACCATGCCCGGCTAATTTTTTCTATATATTTTTAGTTGTCCAGCTAATTTTTTTCTATTTTTAGTAAAGACAGGGTCTCGCTCTTGCTCAAGCTAGTCTCAAACTCCTGTGCTCAAACAATCCACCCTCCTCGGCCTCCCAGAGTGCTAGGATTACAGGCGTGAGCCACCACGCCAGGCCAGAAGCTCCTGTTTTTCAACTGTACAATCTCCTCCCCCACTCCCATTTTGCAGAACCTGTAACTGTCACTATGTGATTATGTACACAGTGGTTTAGTTCGCATATTTTTATATATCCATCTTTTCTCCCCTGCAAAGTTATAAAGCTCATATAGATTAGGTACTGTGTGTTATATAGTGCTGCATAACAAATTATCCCAAATTTTAGCATCTTAAAACAATAATAGCATTTATTATCTAACACAGTTTCTCTCTATGTTGCCCAGAAATTTGGAGGCAGCTCGGCTGTGCTGCAGCCATCTGAGGGCTTGGCTGGAGCTGGAGGCTCTGCCGCTGAGAGCTGACTCTCGTGGCTGCCAAACTGATGCCACCTAGTTTCTCACCTGGGGACTCCTCCATGGCGCTCCTCCACACAGCTGCTCAGGAGTCCTCATGACATGGCCCCTGGCTTTCCCCAGAGTGATACAAGCGAGAGCAAGGCAAAGCCGTGAGCTCTTCTAGGCTCACAAGTCACACACTGTCATTTCCAAAATATCCTGCTGGTTACTCAGATCAGCCCTCTCCTGGGTGATGAATACCAGGAGGCGGGAATCGTTGGGGGCCAGCTTAGAGGCTGGCTACCGTAGGGCCCCTGTCTTTTATACAGTCTTTATGCTATGCCTTTGGCATAGGTGTGATCGCTTAAAAGAACCCAGCTATGTAGAAATATTATAATGAATCAGAAAGCTGGTTCCTTTAATTATAACTGATGGGGACACAGTGTGTAAAAGGACAAGTCTTAGGTCAATTTGCCTGGGACGCGCCTCCAAGGCAGACACTGGCACGCGAGCAGCTTGTTGTGGAGAGCCCTCTGGATCACCACGACTCTTTGGGGAGTGGAGGCACTAGGATTGGGACCAGGGACGTGTAGAACAACAAAGGCCTCGGCCAATCCCAAGGGGAGCTCTGGAGCTAGGGTGGTCCTTCAAAGTATTAATGCTGTGGATATTGGCAATGCTACAGATCAGGGTTTTTTTTTTTTTTTTTGAGACAGAGTCTCACTTTATTGCCCAGGCTAGAGTGAGTGCCATGGCGTCAGCCTAGCTCACAGCAACCTCAAACTCCTGGGCTCAAGCAATCCTTCTGCCTCAGCCTCCCAAGTAGCTGGGACTACAGGCATGCGCCACCATGCCCGGCTAATTTTTTTCTATATATATTAGTTGGCCAATTAATTTCTTTCTATTTATAGTAGAGATGGGGTCTCGCTCTTGCTCAGGCTGGTCTCGAACTCCTGAGCTCAAAGGATCCGCCCACCTCGGCCTCCCAGAGAGCTAGGATTACAGGCGTGAGCCACCGCGCTCGGCCC